>ML103283.1:115599-137973 GCA_003697995.1 Taxidea taxus jeffersonii
AAAATCTTTAAAAAAAAAGAATTAATAAAAAACTGAAAAAGTTGGGGCGCCTGGGTGGCTCAGTGGGTTAAAGCCTCTGCTTTCAGCTCAGGTCATGATCCCAGGGTCCTGGGATCGAGCCCCACATTGGGCTCTCTGCTCAGTGGGGAGCCTGCTTCCCTCTCTCTCTCTGCCTGCCTCTCTGCCTACTTGTGATCTCTGTCTGTCAAATAAATAAATAAGGGACGCCTGGGTGGCTCAGTTGGTTAAGCGGCTGCCTTCGGCTCAGGTCATGATCCCAGCGTCCTGGGATTGAGTCCCACATCGGGCTCCTTGCTCGGCAGGAAGCCTGCTTCTCCCTCTGCCTCTGCCTGCCACTCTGCCTGCCACTCTGTCTGCCACTCTGTCTGCCTGTGCTCATTCCTGCACTCTCTCTCTATCTGACAAATAAACAAAATCTTTAAAAAAGAAATAAATAAAATAAATAAATAAATATTTTTTTAAAAACTGAAAAAGTTGCTAAAATGGAGACAATAACATTCACAATCACGATTGTCATAAGGATTGAATTAAATTCATATAAAATGCTTTACACAGTAAGTGTGTGACATTAAGATTTCTCAGTTTGCCAATTGGCTTCCAAAGCTGTCACGTGACAGAAAGCTAATGACTTGTCCTACCTCAGTATGTCATTTTGTGAACATGACAGAAGTATACATGCATAAGTTGATAAAAGACCATTATGTAGTCTCTGCAACCACCTGTCACAAAAGTGGCCATTCATTATCACTCATATCTACCTCAAGACCTGCCCCCCCCCACGTTACCATTCATATGTAGAATCCTGTCCTTTTACACTTCAAATGACCAGTGAGGCACTAGATATCTGTGAAGACTTATAATCATTTGGGAATCTTAAGTGTATTACACTATTCAGACATGAGTCAAGCAGAATAAATTAATTACTGGCCAAGTAAGAACTAGAACTGTTTCCAATGCCTAAACACCTCAGCAGTACCATTTAGTATTATGTTTCAATAGTATGTTTACTTTGTTAGCTAAAAGTCATCATGAATGGGGATTAGTATACTGTTTTGGAATAGAGGCTATTAGGACTTACAGGACTTTAAGATCATAGAAAAAAATAAAGAATGGGGAGGGCGCCTGGGTGGCTCAGTGGGTTAAAGCCTCTGCCTTTGGTTCCGATCATGATCCCAGGGTCCTGGGATCAAGCCCCACATCGGGCTCCCTGCTCATCGGGGAGACTGCTTCCCCCCCCCTCTCTGCCTGCCTCTCTGCCTACTTGTGATCTGTCAAATAAATAAATAAAATCTTTAAAAAAAAACGAAGAGGGGCGCCTGGGTGGCTCAGTGGGTTAAAGCCTCTGCCTTCAGCTCAGGTCATGATCCCAGGGTCCTGGGATTAAGCCCCGCATCGGGCTCTTTGCTCTGCATGGGGCCTGCTTTCTCCTCTCTCTCTGCCTGCCTCTCTGACTACTTGTGATCTCTGTCTGTCAAATAAATAAATAAAATCTTTAAAAAAAAAAAAAGAAGAAGAATGGTCTCCCAAAGTTGAAACCTTGTAGTCAATATTGCCCCACCATCCTCCAGCTTCCATACTTTAAGAAATTAACAAATACTTGTTTCCTCATCCATACAGGGATATTAATACTCCCCTTAAAGGGAGATTGTGGGAATTTAATGAAGTTGTATACATAAAGAACTAAGAAAGATTCCTGGCATGTACTTAACAAACAGTAACTATCACTGCCATTTTTTAATTAAAATCTTAACTGCAATTCACAAATGATAAAATTATTATCTTTTTTTTCCCCTTAAAAAATATTTATTTATTTATTTACTTATTTATTTGAAAGAGAGAGACCAAAGCAAGCAAGAGAGAACATGAGTTGGGGGGCAGGGGCAGAGGGAGAGAGAGAGAAGCAGGTTCCTTGCTGAGTAGGGAGCCCAAAGTGGGGCTCAATCCCAGGACCCTGGGATCAAGCCCTGCATTGGGTTCTCTGCTCATCCGGGAGCCTGCTTCCCGGGCCTGCCCCCCCCCCAACGCACCGCTTGATCCCAGGTTCCTGGGACCATGACCTGAGCCGAAGGCAGAGGCTTTAACCCACTGAACCACCCAGGTGCCCCAAGTCTTGTAAATCTTTTCAGGGATGATAATTTGGGGCACCTGGGTGGCTCAGTGAGTTAAGCATCTGCCTTCAGCTCAGGTCATGATCCCAGGGTCCTGGGATTGAGCCCCACTTTGGGCTCCCTACTCAGCACGGGACCTGCCCCCCCCCCCCGCCCCGCCTGCCTCTCTGCCTACTTGTGATCTCTGTCTGTCAAATAAATAAATAAAATCTTTAAAAAAAAAAAAGATTTACAAGACTTGATTCCTTTCCCTCACTTCCCAAACTGCTCTGCTATGGATAGTCCTGGAACTTCTCTCATCAGTGAAATCCTCATGGGTATCTAAGCTATAGAGAATGATCTGTCCTTTAAGGGGACTCAGATTGCTCTGTCCTTTTTTAGTGACCTTTTTCTCTCCTCTTTGAGAGCAAATTCTGTTTTCTACAGTCACTTTCAGGTGATACCATCAAATATGCAATGTGTTCTGCCATCCTCTGATTATAAAATAGGGCAGAACTGAAGGTTGCCAAGGGAAACCAGATTACCATGTATAACATATAAAATTAAATCAAATGCCTTCAGTACCTGAGATTTGCCAAAGGGTTTTTTCCTTCCTAATCCTCTGCAGGCTTCCTGCTCAAGCATGCCAGCAGGTTGGACAGAACTAATCACACAGCAGGGGCTGGAAGGCTGAATCCCAAAGAAGTCAGTGTTGCTCAATTATTCAATTTTTACTACGTGCTAATAACGTCCTAGACCTGCTTCGCTGGGAAAGAAAAGTACATTTCTCTCTTTCAGATCACTAAGATAATTTTAATAAATGTTCTATTCCTTAGTCAGTGGGAAAAAAAATTATTCTCTAGAGTAAGCAATTTAATTCTTCCTCCCCAACAGAACCAAGTGGCATTAAATTTATCAAGTTTAATCAAATTTGGTACCTGAAAATTCAGGAACCACACAACTTAATCCTTGACTCTGTTTTAACTTTATTGGAGAATTCTAGCCAACTGCTAAAGAGAGCAGTTGAATAACATGCTTGCTAAAGTGCTCATGTACTTGCACACACACGCACGCACACATGCACACCATGGAAAGTTGATCCCTGGAAATGGCTTTAGATCTTAAAGATCTGAGATGGGGGTTCATCTAGCACCAACCAGTGAGAGTGTGTAACAGCAGGGCCAGAAATTGGGGCTGATTTAAGCAGAGGTGTCAGGAAGGAAAGATTGAGAGAGAAGCAATAAGAATGGCATGTTAATTGGGGAGGGTATGTGTTATGGTGAGTGCTGGGAAGTGTTTAAGCCTGATGATTCACAGACCTGTACCCCTGGGGCTAATAATACATTATATGTTAATTTAAAAAATGGCATGGTGGGGAGCAACAATTCAGTAAAGCTAGTGCTTAGGGTATATATAATGTATGTGTAAATGTGAGTAGGGGTTCAACAACTAGAGATGAAACTGGAAAGGTCAGCAGGTTTTAAGTGCCAACCTAGGGCATGACTCCAAAGAATGAAACTGTAACAGAACAAGTGCCACATTTATGTATATCCAAAGTACTATGGACAACACTTGATCTTTTTCTTTTTTACATTTGATCTTCTATAATTCATCAAGTCACAACATAACTACCATCTGCACACCATTTTTCTTACATGGTAGCTTAAGAAGAAATAAGAGTTCTTATACCAAATTACTTCATTATCATACACAGGAAAATATAGTGTGGGGATGGAGAGGAGTACATAGCTTTAAGAGAATATGGAGACAGACCACCAGGACTTGGTGACCAGCTGTGACACTATGGTTTCTAGATTACCACTAAGGCCCTTTTTAAAACTCTAAAATCTTCTGAATCTCATACATCTCCTGGACTCATTTAAAATAACAAAGATAGGGACGCCTGGGTGGCTCAGTTGGTTAAGCAGCTGCCTTCAGCTCAGGTCATGATCCCAGCGTCCTGGGATCGAGTCCCACATTGGGCTCCTTGCTCGGCAGGGAGCCTGCTTCTCCCTCTGCCTCTCTGCCTCTGCCTGCCTCTCTGTCTGCCTGTGCTTGCTCTCTCTCTCTCTATAACAAATAAATAAAATTTAAAAAAAATCTTTAAAAAAAATAAAATAAAATAACAAAGATAATACAAATATAGACTTGTACACAGGAAAAGGACAACAGTTGTGGACAGTTAGAGGTATTACCCCTTATTCTCTTTTTCCAACACACACACACACAGACACACACACACACACACACACACACACATTTATGTATTCTACTTGCACACAAACAGGCAGCTGAGAATTAGGCTCAACAACAAGGTCAGTAACAAGTCACTCTTCTTTCCTCCTCCCACCCAGCATGCCTGCCTAACCTTTCCTTCTCCCCTTCTCCAACACCCAGCTTGGTACAACTATGAACACCTGCCTCACCAGGGCCCACTCCTCACTTTGTATCAGGTTTGGTGTCAGGTGTGATGGCAGAAAGAGGAAGGTAAGAGAGGAGGGAGGAGAATGCACTCCTATAACCATTGCTGGACTCCACCACGTCAGGTACAGACTCCTCGCCCACGTCTCCTAACCTCTACCACCCCCCTGCCTCAATCTCACCCTTCTTTTCCCGAGTCTCTGATGCCACACCCATGATGTAATGACAAACAGACTGAGTCTGGGTATCTCTTTTCATGAATAAAACATCAGCTATCTTTGAAAATCCACCCATATCCTCTACATTTTTCCCTACAGGCTTGAGAGGGGAAAAAAATGAAGTGGGACATAAACCCTTCTCACTCCAGCTTTTACTACTGTTGGTAACACAAACCTTTGGATAGCATTAAAAATACTGAACTTTTTATTTTTGACACAGCAAGAAGGGAAA
Source organism: Taxidea taxus jeffersonii (assembly GCA_003697995.1). Classification (NCBI taxonomy): domain Eukaryota; kingdom Metazoa; phylum Chordata; class Mammalia; order Carnivora; family Mustelidae; genus Taxidea; species Taxidea taxus. The sequence continues at coordinate 120,579 of ML103283.1, forward strand.
AGCAAGGTCAAATAAACAAAGACAGACTGAATCTGTGGGCCAAATTAGGTTGCACAGCTCTACTGATTTAGTTCACAGGGGAATCCTATTTCTAAGATGTGAATTTTTTTTTAAAGATTTTATTTATTTATTTGACAGAGAGAGATCACAAGTAGGCAGAGAGGCAGGCAGAGAGAGAGAGAGGAGGAAGCAGGCTTCCCGCCGAGCAGAGAGCCCGATGTGGGGCTCGATCCCAGGACCCTGGGATCATGACCTGAGCCGAAGGCAGAGGCTTTAACCCACTGAGCCACCCAGGCGCCCCGTGAATTTTAAGAAAGAGAATTTTTGTTATGTTTTCCAATATTTCAGGTGCTGATGTCCACCTAGCTCTGAAGAATTTAATTGGAAATAATCACAAGAGGAAATTCTATAGGGGTGGGAAGGTGAGGTGGGAAGAGAGATAGGAAAGGATCAGAAAAGACAGAATAGCTGCAATGAATGAAAGGCTCTGGGTCAGGTGTGTCCCATGACACATGTGTGTCCCATGTGATATCCCGAGATATCACTCCTGTGGGATCTCAAAAAAGAAAAAACCCAAATGAATAAACAATCAAAAAGCAGAATCAGACCTATAAATACAGAGAACAAACCGATGGTTGCCGGAGGGGAGGGGGCTGAGGGATGGGTAAAATAGGTGAAGGGGAGTGGGAGATACAGCCTTCCAGTTATGGAGTGAATAAGTCACAGGAATAAAGAGTGCAACATAAGGAATATAGTCTTATATCCTAATCATATATAATATCATTATACTATCAGAGTGATGTATCAGAACATATGGTAGCTACACTCGTGATGAACATAGCATCATATATAAACTTGTCAAATCACTACACTGTACACCTAACCTAAAACTATTGTAACATGTGTCAACTATACTCAAATTAAAAAGTTTAATAATAAAAAAGATATGATTCAGCCTTGTCCTTTAGTGTCATATGCTAATAAGAGGATAACTTGACAATTTCAAGTAACTCTAGAGTTAATATCAGTGAAACAAAGACATCTCAACAAATATCTGTTAGCAGTGGAGTGTGGCTGAGGGGATGCAAATATATTTCCTCCTAGAATTTGATTTTAAAGAACCAGCATCCTGGGCACCTGGGTGGCTCAGTGGGTTAAAGCCTCTGCCTTCAGCTCAGGTCATGATCCCAGCGTCCTGGGATGGAGCCCCATATCAGGCTCTCTGCTCAGCGGGAAGCCTGCTTCTCTTCCTCTCCCTCTGCTTGCCTCTCTGCCTACTTGTGATCTCTGTCTGTTAAATGAATAAATAAAATCTTAAAAAAAAATAAAAAATAAAAATAAATTAAAAAATAAAGGATGGGTTAAAGAACCAGCATCCTCACTGAAATACCATTAACGTAAAGTGAACTTGCAGATTCAATAAACTCAATTTCAAGTCATAAATACAATTTTACTTCAAAATTACTACCAAGAAAAACAGCTTTTTTTTTTTTTTGAAGATTTTATTTATTTATTTGACAGACAGAGATCACAAGTAGGCAGAGAGGCAGGCAAAGTGAGACAGGAAGAGAAGCAGGCTTCCCACTGAGTGGAGAGCCCGATGCAGGGCTTGATCCCAGGACCCTGGGATCATGACCTGAGCCGAAGGCAGAGGCTTTAACCCACTGAGCCACCCAGGTTCCCCGAAAAACAGCTTTTAATAGTAAATGTTAAATTTTAGAATACCAAAGAGACAAATTAATTGTTAATTGCTGAGAATCTATTCATTGATGAAAAAGGTCTCTTCAGGGCACCTGGGTGGCTGAGTCATTGGGCATCTGCCTTTGGCTCTGCTCGGGTCATGATCCCAGAGTCCTGGGATCGAGCTCCACATCGGGCTCCCTGCTCAGCGGGAAGCCTGCCTCTCCCTCTTCCACTCCCCCTGCTTGTGTTCCTTCTTTCGCTGTGTATCTCTCTGTCAAATAAATAAATAAAATCTTAAAAAAAAAAGAAAAAGGTCTCTTCAATAAATAACTCAAGAATTCTATGAAAAGAACTATTTAAAAATTATTCCAAGTTATCATAAGAAAATTACAAGACTGAAATCATTCTGTGTTGAATTTGATTTGCATTTGTTGAATGATTAGATACATTCTTAGGGATAAAGACTGAATTTTATTAAAAAAAACTTAGGTATTACTTTTTAAATATGCAAAAGCAATCTGTTATTATAAAATAAAGACTTGTGACTTCAAGGTGGTAGAATAAAGCCCTTTCTGTCTGATTCTTCTTTGGAAAATCATCTCAAAATAAGATGGAGAATGACAGGGACACCTAAGTGGCTCAGTGGGTTAAGCATCTGCCTTTGGCTCAGGTCATGATCCCAAGGTCTTGGGATCGAGTCCCACATCAGGCTCCCTGCTCAGTGGAGAGCCTGCTTCTCCCTCTCTCTCTGCCCACTGCTCCCTCTGCTTGTGCTCTCTCTATTTCTCTCTCTCTCTGTCAAATAAATAAATAAAAATCATTAAAAAAAAAAAAGATGGAGAATGACAGACAGAAAAAGAAACTCCATCTAAAATGAAAAACAAAAAAATTACTCATCACCCCAACTCTCCATATATAAAGACAAAAAAGAGAATGTAGGAGTGGAAAGTGGCAGAGCCCAGGAAGCTGATTCTTAAGTGTTGGCAGATGGAAATACCTGCCCCTGTAAATCCAGCCAAACTGAGAATGGAAGTGTAAGACAACACAGGGTGAAACAGGCTAACAGAGGGGCAACAGAGAGACCCAGGTCCTCTCCCTGACACCAAGAAAGAGGAGTTTCCAACTCTGGAGGCCAAACTAGAGGGATCTACAGTCAGCAGCTCCTGGCAAGCCCTGCAGGGGTCCAGTTGGAGTTTACAGTCCACCTAGAGCCTGCAGCTCCTATCCTGTGCTAGGTACTCTTGCAGCCAAACTTCTACCTCTGTGGACAGAAGATTCAAGAGTTCATCTTTGGATAAACAGGATGGCTTCTGAGAGAAAACTTTCAAAAAATGACATATGGTCTCTCCACGTAAAAAGTCAGGTTACTACCTGTTCTCCTCCAATAAAACACAGTCAACAAGCCCCATTAACCTGTTCCCTATAGACGTAACTTTCAGTTTTTAAATGCCCTATGTTTAACAAGGAATGGACAAAGATCGCTAGTCATTTAGAGAAAATCTCTAAATGAAAGGAAGAGAACAAAACAATAAATGTGAAAGTAGAAAAAATAATACATGAATTCCCATGCATCCTTTGAGCAGCTTCAAGTTATCAACATTTTGCCAATCTTGTTTTATTTATCTCTATTATCTTTTTTTTTTTTTTTTTGAGAGAGAGAGAGAGAGAGAGAGATGGGCTCCAGTTTTTTGGTGTTTGATTTTTTGTTTTTTGGGTTTTTTTTTTTAAGAAAATCCAATCCTGTGAATACCTTCCAATGGAAACATTTTTAAAAGTGATATTCTTTACTTCCAATTGAATTTATAACTGAAATATTTTAGATGTCAATTTAAAAATACGTGAGGGAGTACATAGTTTCTAAAAATGCTTTCAGGGCAGGAGAAGGGTATATAAGCAAAAATGTTTGAAAATCACTGCATCTTAGTATAAGCAAACACCATTAGAAATGAAAAAGGGACTAGAACCACATATTTGGAGAAGGTTTGGGCTTTCCCCCCCTCATTTTCTTTTATTCTTTTTAAATAACATGTTAGAAAGTACAAAATACACTGTCATTTCTCTTGGAACGTAATTTCTCTGTCTCTGTCTCTTTCTCCACTGTATATTATCTCAACCTCAAAAGTGTTCTGTTTCTTCAGCAAAGAAATGGGAGGAACCCTGCGGGGTATGGGAGAAGGTAGGACCTCCTTCCTCCTATTCACCATTTCTTCTTTTACTCTGACCACTGCATAGATATAAAATGCCGCTGTTACTGCTGGGAACTTGGGCAAGACATGCCAAATGTGGTTCAGAGTAACCACAGCCAATGATAAGTAATTGTGCATGCCCAAGTGTGTTAGGCATCTATGAGTAAACAAAACAGACATAAATCCTTGCCCTTGTAAAACTGATAGCCAAGAATCAGAAAACAAGCAAAACAAGTAAGTCACATATCACTTTATGAAATAAATACAATGTGAAGTGATAAAGTGCAGAAAAGTAAAAGAGGAACGGGGAACAGAAGAAGTGATCTGCAATTTCAAATAGCATAGTCAGGGAAAGCCTCACTGAGAAAGCCACATTTGAAAAAAGATATGAACACAGTGAGGGAATAAGCCATGAATATATCTCAGGAAGAAACGTTTTAAGCAGAAAGAATAGCAAGCAAAGGCCTTGAAGCAAAAGTTTGCCTGGTGTGTCCAATGAATAAACAGCAAGGGGGCCAACGTGGCTGAACCTTGGAAGAAGAGAGAAACAAGCAATGAAGTCAAAGAAAACTGAGGTGCAATGCTAGGGTAGAGCCAGTATGAGCCCTTGGAAGCAATTAAACGACCTTGATTTTACTCCAAGGGAGATGGGGAGACTAAGAGGGTAAGCAAAGGAAGGACTTGAACTGACTTTTAAAGTGACAGGTGACAAACACGGAAACAGAGACAGCTGTTAAGAGATTATTATAAAAATCCAAGTAATTGCTCAACCTATCTATGCACCCTCCACGTCAGGATAAAGGAAATGACTTTGAAAGGTACAGCAAGGAGGACTGGGGTCTTTTCCAGTCTAGGATCTTACTGCCTTCAAACTAACTTTTGCACAACAGTTCTTGGTCCATTTCTTGAAAGAATAACCTGAGGCTTTACCAGGCTATAACCCTGTTCTTATAGACCAAGTCTTGGTCTTGGCCAGTAACTCTATGCCTCACACTGTATCCTTCCAAGAGGGAGCTTCTGGTGTACGGGTGGCAGGAAGGAGGTACTGGGCCCACAGAACTGTGCCCTGCAACAGTCTCTGTGGATACTAACCTTTAGAGCCAGAGGCTTCTGAATAGTCATTATAGACAAGATCAAATAGTCTAGCTAAGTGAAATTGGAGAAGGGAGTGCACTGAGGACAGATGGCTGGTAAGCATAGACTGCAGGCCCCCAAAACATTCTGGGCATGGGAGGTATAGTGGCCAAAACTCTGTACCATGCAGATTCAATCTAAGGACACCTCTGAATTCTTACTTTGGGCAAGATATGGATTTTAAGAAATCCAGCATAACCACTGCAGGATGAGATTTGTCTATGAGACAAACTTCTCTAGGAGAGACTCCCACCCTTCCTGCCTGCTGGGGCTAGGAAACTCTGTGCCTTTCATTCGGGCCTCCTATCTGAAATGTGCCAGCTCACAAGTCTAAATCACTTCTGAAAACTTGGCCTGTGGACAAAAATCAGCCACAAAGAAGAAGACCCAGAGCACCAACGAGGTCAGTGCTCTCATCTAAGCTCAGGCTCTGTTCATGAGCACACAAGGAAACACAACAAATATGTAAAAACAAAAATGCATGCACATCCATATGTGTACATAGAGATGCAGATATATATACCTATACAGTAGAATATTCTATTCAAAGATTTCAAGAATTATAAAAGAGTACCTGCATCCTCAAAAAAATTAAATTGTTAAATCTAGATCAGTGGTTCTCAGTTTAGTTTCAGGACTCCTTACCCTCTTAAAATTTTTTGAGAGACAAAATAGCTTTGTCTATGCTCGTTATATCTAGTAATAATTTAATAGTATCAATTAAAATGATTAATTTAAAAATATGTATTAGCTTATTTTAAGTCAAGAGCAAAAGTAATAAATTCATTACATGTTGACATAAACATTAACAAATTATATTTTTCAGGCAAAATAATTTAGTTAGAACAGCAGCATTATGGCACATTTTTGCTATTCTCTTTGATATGTCTTAATAAAATATAGCTGTATTCTTATATCTGCTTCTATATTCAATTTTCTGCAGCAGTACATAGCATATAGCCTCTGGAAAACTCTACTGCATACTACTGAGAGAGTGAGAATGAAAAGGTTATTATGTATTATTATGAAAATACCTTTGACCTCATGGATCCCTTGCAAGGACCCCTCAGGGTCCCTGGACTACACTTGGAGATTTACTTATCTGAATGTAATGGACAATTAGGGAAAATACAAATAATTTAAAATTTTTTTCATCTATTTGAGAGAGAGAGAGTGAGAGAGAGAGCATGAGAGGAGAGAAGGTCAGAGGGAGAAACAGACCCCCCATGGATCTGTGAGCCCAATGTGGGACTCAATCTCGGGACTCTGGGATCATGACCCGAGCAAAATGCAGTCGCCCAATTGCTAAGCCACCCAGGTACTCCCAAATAATTAAAATTTGACTCAAGAAGGAGGAATAAAACCAAATAACTTTCAACAGAAGAAACTGAAAAAGTAATAAAGATCTATCCTTAGTAGCCTCTGAAGTGGTTTAATAATTGAAGTCTAATTCAATAAACAAAATAAAAAACTTCAATAAACAAAATAAGCAAAAATAGATTATTCCTCTGTTGTTAAATTTTTCCAAGAAAAAGATAGACTAGCAATTCAGGGCTCCTGGATGCCTCAGTCAGTTGGGCCATGACTCTTGATTTTTGGCTCAGGTCATGCATGATCTCATGGTCATGAGATGAGCCCTGCATTGCACTCTCCCTGCATCAGCAAGAAGTCTGCTTGAAGATTCTCTTCCTGTCCCTCTGATCCTCCCCTTGCCCTGTTCTCTCTCTCAAATAAATAAATAAATAAATCTTAAAAGAAAAAAGACTGACAATTCCACAATGCTTACATAACCTAATACACAAACCTTAATCTAATATATGATCTAATTGCACAATTTAATATCCAAGCCAAAGATAGCATAAAAATAGCAAATAAGATTCATGCAATGAATGACACTGCACTTCACATGTAAAAGTGCCATTTTTAGAAATATTTAATGTATGTAGCTGTGGAAAGTGAAATAAATGTATACTGTGATGAACATAACTTTCACTGAAATAACATTAAAAAGATCCAGGGTGCCTGGGTGGCTCAGTCGGTTAAGCATCTGCCTTCAGCCCAGGTCATGATCTCAGGGTCCAAAGAGCCACACATCAGGCTTCCTGCTAGTGGGGAGTCTGCTTGTCCTTCTCCCTCTGCTCCTCCCCACTGCTTGTGCTAATAAATAAATAATTTTTTTTAAAAGATGCAACACATTTTAATTTAAAAGTAGACAACAGACTACTCTTATATATACATATATGTGTATATATGTAAAAATTTTAATAAAATATTAAAAGGTCAAATTTTTATTAAAATAAAACTAAAAGGGGCGCCTGGCTGGCTCAGTGGGTTGGGCCACTGCCTTCGGCTCAGGTCGTGATCTCGGGGTCCTAGGATGGAGCCCCGCATCGGGCTCTATGCTCAGCAGGGAGCCTGCTTCCTCCTCTCTCTCTGCTTGCTTCTCTGCCTACTTGTGATCTCTGTCTGTCAAATAAATAAATAAAATCTTTAAAAATAAATAAATAAATAAAACTAAAAAATGTTTATTTCAGGAAAATAAAAGTTCAACACAAGAGAATCTATTCAATTACTTGACTACAATATTAGTTAAAAACAGAAAAATATAATGATCACAAATACCCACTTCTGATTAAAAAAAACTTACTAAGCTTGGAATAGAAGCAAACTTCCTTAAATAGAGTCTCTACCAGAAAAGAGTTAACAATATACTTAATATTAAAATTCTAGAAACATTTTTGTTATTGAGTACCAAGGCAATATATAAGTGATTCATTTTTAAGAAAAGAGCAGTCAGAAGAAATTGACTCTGAGGGATGCCTGGGTGGCTCAGTTGGTTAAGTGGCTGCCTTCAGCTCAGGTCATGATCCCAGCGTCCTGGGATTGAGTCCCACATCCGGCTCCTTGCTCAGCAGGGAGCCTGCTTCTCCCTCTGCCTCTGCCTGCCACTCTATCTGCCTGTGCTTGCTCCCTCTTTCTCTCTGACAAATAAATAAATAAAATCTTTAAAAAAAAAAAACTCTGAGAAATTGACTCTGAGAAATTTAATTTAGCAGAAAGATCTTGCAGAACAACTATAAAGAAAACAATACTGAAATCAGACAGAGAAAACACCATATTGCATAGAGAGGAACAATAGTACAATTAACGACAGGCTTCTCATCATAAAAAACAAAGAACAAAAGATACCGGAACAACATACTTGACGTGCTGATAGGAAAAAGTTTTGCCAACTAAATATTCTATATCCAATGAAACTATCTTATAAAATTGAAGAAGAAATAAAGACATTTCAGATAAGCAAAAACTAGGAGAATTCAACACCATTAGATTTATATTAAAAACAAAAATGGGGGTGCCTGGGTGGCTCAGTCGTTGGGCATCTGCCTTCGGCTCAGGTCATGATCCCAGGGTCCTAGAATCAAGCCCCGTATCAGGCTCCTTGCTCAGGGGGAAGCCTTCTTCTCCCTCTCTCACTCCCCATGCTTGTGTCCCCCTCTCTTGCTATGTCTCTTTCTGTCAAATAAATAAAATATTTTTTAAAAAGATTTATTTTATTTATTTATTTGACAGATATCACAAGTAGGCAGAGAGGCAGGCAGAGAGAGAGAGAGGAGGAAGCAGGTCCCCTGCTCAGCAGAGAGCCTGGGATCATGACCTGAGCCGAAGGCAGAGGCTGAGCCATCCAGGTGCTCCACAAACAAATAAAATATTTTTTAAAAAAACAAAAACAAAGAGATGCCTGGATGGTTCAGTTGGTTAAGTGAGTACTTTCAGCTCAGGTCACAATCCCAGGGTCCTGGGATTGAGCCCCACATCGGCCCCTTGGCCCGACTAACAAGGAGCCTGCTTCTCTTTCTCTCTCTGCCATTTGCCCCACTTGTGCTCTCTGGCTCTTTCTATCTCTCTGTCAAATAAATAAATAAAATCTTTAAAAAACAAATAAACAAACTGTACTTCTATAGACCAGCAATAAAAAATTGAAATATGCAATATAAAAATATAATTCCATTTGCAATAGCACCCAAAACAATGAAATTCTTAAGGATAAACTTTTATAATATGTATGAAATTTGTACACTAAAAACTGTAAACCACTGCTAAAAGAAATTAAAGATCAAAATAAATGAAGAAAAAAATAAATAAATAAAAATAAATGAAGAGGGGCGCCTGGGTGGCTCAGTGGGTTAAAGCCTCTGCCTTCGGCTCAGGTCATGATTCCAGGGTCCTGGGATCGAGCCTCGCATCGGGCTCTCTGCTCAGCGGGGAGCCTGCTTCCCCTCCTCTCTCTCTGTCTGCCTTTCTGCCTACTTGTGGTCTCTGTCTGTCAAATAAATAAATAAACAAACAAACAAACCAAAATAAATGAAGAAATATACCATATTCATGCACTGGGAAGTGCAATATTGTCAAGATGTCAATTCTAACCGAGTTTATCTATAAATTCAGTGCAATCCCAGTCAAAATTTAAGCAAATTAAAAAGAAAAGAAATTGACAAGCAGAGTCTAAAATCTGTATGGAAATGCAAAGGACCTAGAATCACCAAAGCAAATTTTAAAGAGAACATAGATCAAAGATTTATGCTATTTTCATAAAGACATACTATAATGCTGTAGTAACGAAGACTGTATAATATTGATATATGGATGCACCAATATATCATTGGAATTGAGCAGGGAGTAAAGAAAGACATATATAAATATATACATATGGTCAGTTTATTTTCTATAAAGGCAGCAAAGAAATCATGGAGAAAGAAATGTTTTTTTATCAGGTACTGAAAGAAAAGAAAAACATCAACTTTTACCTTAGAGTATAAAAAAATTAACTCAGGGGGTGCTTAGTTGGTGGGGTGTCTGCCTTCAGCTCAGGTCATGATTCCAGGGTCCTGGCATCAAGCCCTGCCCTGGGCTCCTCACTCAGTGGGAAGTCTGCTTCTCCCTTTTCCTTTGCCTTCTCACCCCTGCCGCCCCACTCATGTTCTCTCTCTCTCTCTCAAATAAATAAATAAAATCTTTTAAAAAATTAACTCAGAATGGATGATAGATATAAACATAAAAGCTATAAGGAAGAAAACTTTTAGAATAAAACACCAGAGAAAATCTTCGCAAACTTGCAGCATACAAAGATTTGTTAGCTGGGACACATATAACATGAGCCATAAGAATAAAAAGCTGGTGAACTGGACTTTATCAAGAGTAGAAATTTCTCCTCTTTGACAGATATCATTAAGAAAATTAAATAACAAGCCACAACATAGGAGATAATATCTGTAATACATATATACACATTAAGGATTTAGATCTAAAATATATTAAGAACTGTTAACAACTCAATGAAGAGCAACCTAATTTTAAATGGGCAAAGATTTGATGAAGTCAAATGTGAAGAGACTTCACAAAGATATATGAATGGCAATTAACCACATGAAAAGATGTTCAACATTATTAGTCGTTAGGAAAATAAATACACAATCTCTACACACCCAGGAGAATGGCTCAACTATAAGAAAGTGACAATACCAAGGGTGGCCAAGGATGTGAAGCAACAATAATGCTCATAACTACTGGTGAAATATAAATGTAAACTGGCAATCCACTTGGGAAAACTGTATGGCAGTTTCTCAGAAGATTCAACATACACCTACCATATGACTTAGATATTACACTCTTAGGTATTTACCCAAGAAAAATGAAAACATCTATCTACAAAAAGAATTATACATAAAAGTTTGTACAGACCATCTTTATTCATAATAGCCAAACACTGTAATGTGGGAATGTGTAGGAATGCTAGATATTCCTATATATTCCATAAACAGTAGGAATACTGTCAATATAGTTAATATCATTAGGTCTAATTGGCTTGAGGTGGAAAAAGTAACAACCTTTTTAATATCATTTTGAGCACAGATTGCTATAAATAATGTGGTGACAGCTCCTAGGCAGAGTGTTAATGTTTGAATGGCTTTATTGTTTTCTATTAATGGGTGGAAACAGATTCATTTCCACCTGCTACAAATATTGTACTTGAATAAAGTAGGGCTGACAGGGGTGTAGGCCCCTCAGTGGCTGAGGGAAGTTATGGGTGAAGGACAATTTGGTCAAAAGTAGCTAATTGTCAGTTGTAGCTTAAAAAAGTCCAATTAGTAGGTGACTAACATGGTTAAGGTTGAGTTTAAAAATTTGTTGAAAATCTCATGACTTGGGGTGCCTGGGGTGGTTGTTGGTTAACCGTCTGCCTTCAGTTCAGGTCGTGATCCCAAGGTCCTGGCATCCAGCTGCATGTCAGGCTCCCTGCTCAGTGGGGAGCCTGCTTCACCCTCTCCCACTCTCCCAGCTTGTGTGCTCTCTCTCTCAAATAAATATATAATATCTTTTTAAAAATAAAATATAATTTATAAAAAGAAAAAAAAAATCTCATGACTTTAGGTTGAATAGCAATCCTGATATTGATATAATAAATCCAACATATGGTTTCACTTACTTGTGGAGCATAAGGAATAACATGGAGGACATCAGGAGAAGGAAAGGAAAAGTGATTTGAGGAAATCGGAGGGGGAGATGAACCACGAGAGACTGTGGACCCTGAGAAACAAACTGAGGGTTTTGGAGGGAAGAAGAGTGGGGGGATGGGTAAGCCCGGTGGGGGTATCAAGCAGGGCACGTATTGCATGGAGCACTGGGTACGGTGCATAAACAATGAATCTTGGAACACTGAAAAAAAAATTAAATGAAATCCAGCATCTCTGATGCAGTTATACAGAATAGTTTGGAGGAACGCAGTGCCTGCATCTGTTCAGCTATGTTATTATCTGATTAGTAGAAATGACATAATTCCTACTCCTCATCTGATGATATGTTGGAAGAGGTTAGCAGAGACTAAGATAAGAATAGTAATAAGGAATATAAGTATTTGAAAAATTGGTTAATATTGGGATCTGAATGTATATATCATATAGAGAATTCTATAATTGACTATGTAATAAAACATTACACTAGTAGAAATATTTTTTTATAGATTTTATTTATTTATTTGTGAGAGAGAGAGCAAACACAGGCAGACAGAGTGGCAGGCAGAGGCAGAGGGAGAAGCAGGCTCCCTGCCAAGCAAGGAGCCCGATGTGGGACTTGATCCCAGGACGCTGCGATCATGACCTGAGCCGAAGGCAGCTGCTTAACCAACTGAGCCACCCAGGCGTCCCTAGTGGAAATATTTTTGAGAAATAATCTAGTTTATTGTTTTTTTAAAGATTTTATTTACTTATTTGAGAGACAGAGAGCACATGTAAGAGCTCACAAGGGTGAGGGTTGGGGAGGGAGAGGGACCAGCAGACTCCTTGCTGAGCAGGGAGCCCCATGTGGGCTTCATTGTGGGGCTAGATGTAAGGCTGGATCCCAGGACCCCAGGACCCTGAGACCATGATCCCAGCCGAAGGCAGACACTTAACTGAACCACCAAGGCATCCTGAGAAATAACCTAGTTAAAAGCTAAGCAATAGTTTAAGGGTTTGAATGGTTATTCAGTGCCAGTTTGAAATAATTTTTTCTTGGCCTGAGTAAATGAATGTTGTGGGATGAAAGCATAGGAGATGAGACTTTTTACACAGTATGGATATAGATTGCTTTTGTAGATTTTTGAAGTGATTTGTATGATTGGGAAAGTTAATATAAGTAGTGAAATTAGTACAAGAGGTGAATAGATTTATTAGCTTTATTTGGAGTTGCATCAATTTTTTGGTTCCTGAGAACTAAAACCATCAATTTTTTGGTCCTGAGACCAAGAGATTATTACTTTTAACCATTAAAAGTTTGAAAACAGGGTGCCTGGGTTGCTCAGTCAGTTAAGTATCTGACTTCAGCTCAGGTAACAATCTCAGGGTCCGGGGACAGAACCCTCCATTGGGATCCCTGCTCAGCGGGGAGTCTGCCTCTCCCTTTCCCTCTGCCCCTCCCCCCACATGTGCACTCTCCCTCAAAGAAATAAAATCCTTTAAAAAATAAAAAAATAGGAGTGTCTGGGTGGCTTAGTGGGTTAAGCCTCCACCTCCAGCTCGGGTCATGATCTCAGGGTCCTGGGATCAAGCCCTGCATCAGGCTCTCTGCTCAGCAGGGAGTCTGCTTCCCCTCTCTCTCTCTCTGCCTGCCTCTCTGCCTACTTGTGATCTCTGTCTGTGTCAAATAAATAAATAAAACCTTTCAAAAAAATAAAATAAAAATAAAAGTTTGAAAAGTCATATTGTTATAAATGGAGGCATGAATTAATTCCTGCATACTTTCTCAGTAAATAACCTTTGGGTTTCTATTACTAGATTCACAATCTAATGATTTTATTAAACTATATTTATAATAGATGGATGTCAAAATAATTTGTGGGTTAAATGATAAAAGTGGAAAGGGTAGGAAATGTAGGGCTACGAGACCATCTTCTCATATAAATAATGGTTAAAATTTTTGACATGGTACATATATTTGCCTCATTGCATTATAGTTGATATAGGCTAATAATAACTACGTTAATTCCTTAGGATAATGGTAATGTTGTGTAATGATGATGTAACCACAAACAGTTCTCCAATTAGGCTAATTGTTGGAGGTACACCAAATTGGTAAGGTTCACTAGAAGTCATCATGGTCCTATTAGTAGAAGGAGAGTCTGTAATTCCTGAACTAGAATTATAGTTCAGCTGGAAATCTGTTCATAGTTTGAATTTGCTAGGCAAAACAGTGTTGATGCTATAAGGCTGTGGGCAATTATCAGAGCTGTAGCTCCTATATAACTTCATGGTATTTACATAAGAATGGCTACAATTACTAGCGCTTTGTGGCTGACAGAAGAATATGCAATTAGTGATTTTTAGTCTGTTTTCCATTGACAGATGGAGCTGGTTATAATTAATCCCTCATAAGGATCATGTAAGAAAAGGATATGCATGTAATTTGTTAGGGGGGTTAGTATTATAACTCATAATATCCCATAGCTGCCTAGTTTGAGTGGTATGGCTATAAGCACTTTGGACCCAGCAGTACGGGGTTTCAAATGTGCTTTTGGTAATCAAAGGTGCAGGCCAAAGAGAAGTATTTTTACTATAAATGCTACTGTGCATGCTAGTCATAAGAAAATATAACTTGAAGAACTAGCAGTTCAGTACTGAATTATCAGAAAGTTCAATGAACCTGTAAGATTTTGGATAAAGATTAGGACAGTGAGGGGACACCTGGGTGGCTCAGTTGGTTAAGCGGCTGCCTTTGGCTCAGGTCATGATCCCAGCGTCCTGGGATCGAGTCCCACATTGGGCTCCTTGCTCAACAGGGAGCCTGCTTCTCCCTCTGCCTCTGCCTGCCACTCTGTCTGCCTGTGCTCGCTCCCGCTCTCTCTGACAAATAAATAAATAAAATCTTTAAAAAAAAAATTCTCTCTCCTTAAAAAAAAGGGGGGGGCGCCTGTGTGGCTCAGTGGATTAAGCCTCCGCCTTCAGCTCAGGTCATGATCTCAGGGTCCTGGGATTAAGCCCCACATCGGGCTCTCTGCTCAGCAGGGAGCCTGCTTCCCTTCCTCTCTCTCTGCCTGCCTCTCTGCCTGTTTGTGATCTCTGTCTGTCAAATAAATAAATAAAATCTTTAAAAAAAAATTAGGACATTGAGAAGTGGGAGAGATCCAACTAGCATATTATATAAAGTCCTAAAAAATAAATAAATAAATAAATAAATAAATAAATAAAAATAAAGGCCTGCATTTAATTGTTCTGTTTGGTTTCCTCAGCAGGTGATGATGATTAGGGTTGGAACTAATGTGGTTGCAAATAAAATATAAAATAAAAGATTAATTCTGTAGCAGTAAAAGTTGTAATTAAGAAATTTGTAGCATAACTTGTATTGTAATGTATAGTTTTTAAGGAAGGTTAGTGATTCTTTCATCTAGTAATAGATGAAACTGACCAGTAATGGGTATTAGTGAAAGAATGTCATTAATGTTAATAACGGCACTGACAGGGAGAAAGTGTGAGTGAAAAGCTAAGGCTGTTGTCATTAAGTTGACTTAGGAGGAATGAGCTAATAAGTTCATTAATAGACTATAAATTATAGTGTTAATTCAGATTATATTATTTAAATATATTTTAATGTACCTAAATATATGTATTCCTTATTAATTATATGTATTCCTTATGAAATAAATAAATGTACTCCTTATGACACAGCAATTCTACTCACAGGCATATACCCTAGATAGAGGCCTGCACATGTAGAATATACCTAAAAGAATGCTTACAGTTTTACTGTTGGAAGAAGCCAAAAACTGGAAATGAACTTCATATACATTTATAACAGTATGAATAAATTGCAGTATATTCATGCAACTGAATACTATATGACCATGAAAATGAACAGATTATAGCTTCTCATAGCAATACAGATGAATCTCTCAAAAATAATATTAAATGAAAGAAGCCATACATAAAATATTTTCATGTTATGATTCCATTTCATATAAAGTTCAAAATCAGGCCCATTTAAACTCTAGTTTTAGGGGCAAAGACAATAGTTACCTGTAAGGAGAAGATTGGAGTTAACCAATGATGAATATAAAAACAAAAACTTATTAAAAAGAAAATGAAACTAAAAAAAAAAAAAAGAAAATGAAACTATTTCTATTCTGGGATAGATTTCAACCTCAAGGACCCATCATGTAATCCGTGTTTAAATGGATTTTTTTATTATTATTTAAAACCATGAGAAATGAAAGACTAAACAAACTGGAATAAGACTTTACCTAAGATAACAATACATTAACCAATAGATACACTATGTCACAAGCTCAGGGGAAAAAAAGTCTATGAGCAGACAGAATATTGTTTATCTGAACAAACACACACTCTGATTCATTACACTATACCTGTGATAAGTGTGATTAAAAGCTCTTCAGAAGACACATGTGGTACATCTCAATCTTATTTGCAAAATAACTCAGGTTAGTTATATCATGAATTAAAATGTTATCCAACGGAAGTGTCCTGAATACATGTCAGCATTTTAAAAAATCTTTTGGAATGCCGATTTACCATTCATAATTTGGAAGTACTGATTTACTTATTAATAAAACTTGAGTCCACATGCACACTTCCTTGATAGGGCAAGGATTTCTGAGATGCTTTCAGAAATATGATCTAAGTCTCACTAAAATCACTATCTCATGGTTTCTAACATGAACTTACAGTGATAATACCAAATGAATATCATATAATCATTACACATCATAATATCCTAGTTTCAGAGAAAACTTAAATCCTAGATGTGAACTGAATTCTGAAAAGAAACCACATTATGACTCTTAATAGAAGCATAAAAGGGCTACCTGTGTTGACACCTTTGCATCTCTTTCATTATTTCCTTTCCTTCTGCATGCCTCATGACTACATTTAAATAAAATCCATTTCATTTTTCCCCACCCAAGTTAGTTCCCCTTACATTATCTCTGCCCAGATACTCACAGTAACATTTTAGCAATCACTTCAGAAACAGATCCCACCAGAAAAAACCATCAAGAGTTTCAATCACAGCAATACTTGAACACTTACATGAAAAGCTTTTAGATTACGATACAATGAAAACAATATATGACTCTTTAATTTGCCATATATTTGTTTTCTGTTTTTAAATTAAAAACTTGACCTCTTCGGGGCACCTGGGCAGCTGAGTGGGTTAAGCCTCTGCCTTCGGCTCCGGTCGTGATCTCAGGGTCCTGGTATCGAGCCCCACATCGGGCTCTCTGCTCAGAGGGGAGTCTGCCTCCCCCCAATTCTCTGCCTGTCTCTCTACTTGTGATCTCTCTGTCAAATAAATAAATAAAAATCTTAAAAAAAAAAAAAAAAAACTTGACCTCTTCTTTCTGCTAGTGTCTGTTCTTTTGCTATGATTATAGATGCTGCCACACATCCAGCTGATCTCTGACCCACCAAACAAGCAGTAAAAAGGAAGTAGCACTGTGAAATAACACCCCAATGTTCAACTAAAGTCTTTTACATGAGAGTTTTATAAATAGAGTATCCAAATTGGTTGAAAAAAAATGGTTGAAAGTATTAAAAAATTGGATAACTATGCATAATAAAAATAATGACAAAGATTTCACTCATTTGTGAAATTTAAGAAACAAAGGAAAAAAAGAGAAAGAGAGAGACAAACCAAGGAACAGACTCTTAACTCTAAAGAACAAACTGATGTTACCAGAGGGGTGGTGGGTAGGAGGATGGGTAAAACAGATGATGGAGATTAAGAAGTGCACTCATCATGATGAGCACTGGGTGATATATGGAATTGTTGAATCACTATATTATACACTGAAACTAATGTTACACTGTATGTTAAACATACTGGAATTTTAAAAAAATTTTAAA
>ML103284.1:0-41501 GCA_003697995.1 Taxidea taxus jeffersonii
AGAGAGAGAGAGAGAGAGAGAGAGAGAGAGAAGAGGAAGCAGGCTCCCCACTGAGCAGAGAGCCTGATGCGGGCTCAATCCCAGCATCCTGAGACCATGACCTGAGCCGAAGGGAGAGGCTCAACCCACTGAGCCACGCAGATGCCACTGTACGTATTCTTTTATCAGGTGGAAGAAGTTCCTCTCTATGCCTAGTTTGCAAAAAAATTATATATAGTTCTTAATGGCTGTATAATATCCCATGGTATATATGTAGTCAAGTTTATTAGAACAAAACAAAACAAAGGCAACCTTTGTATCAGTTACTTTGGCTCCAGTAGTACTATAGATATGTTTAGTAATCATGGTATGTGGCATATGTATGGTAATACCTTATGAATACCTTCCTTGTAAAATCTAGCCAAAGGAGATAAAGTTTGTGTTAAGTTACACAGTGCCTTGAAGTCGTTCTAAGGTATGGAGTTTGGATCAGAAAGGAAAATGAAAAGAATGTAGCTTCTGTGACGATGTATACTTTGGGGTAGGGGGACGTTAAAGGGTCAGGTAGGCAGATGGTAAGCATCATATCCATGAAATATAAACATCCTGTGAGTCTTTGATGCTTGCCAGGACATTTGGATTGGTTTCTAGGTACAGCTTGGCAGGCAAGTTATGGTATTGTTTGTTCTGAGGACTTGGAGGTCTGTTTGACCCACTTACATATGATGAACTGGACTAAAAATTTTTAGCACCTTTGCTATAAACCAGACTTTGGCAAAATAGGCCTGTGGGCCAGATTTGGCCTGCAGCTTCCCCCCTTTTTTTAATAGCAGTGCTGCAATTAGGGGCACATTCTAATTTATCTTTTAAGATGAAAAAGGACTCTTAAATCTAATGAATTTTAAGTTGTACCAGTATTTAATGTAGCTCATTATGGCAAAATGTAACTGTAACAACAGTGATGTAACAATCAAACCAAAACAATGATAAAAACCCCACATTATCTGAATAATCCTCACTGTTAGTATGAACAAGCACCAAAGTTGCTGGATTGTTGTGAAACTCTGTGCTTTGCTTTGGCAGAGGGGGGTGTAACATTTTGAAACTTTTGGTCTCCCTTACTGCTGATCAGAAATCATTAATAATATAGTAAACTTACTTTGATAAAAGAGAAGTCATTTCATTGGGGATTGTTGAAGTTTACTTTTCAGCATATGAACCAATTTTACATGATTCTGAGCTCAAAAGCAATCATTACTATCTCTGCAATTTTGTGTTTTATTTATATCTTCTCATAACACATTTTGCATCATAATTACTTGTGCTCCTATCTGTGATTGCCGTGAAATTGTGAGCCCTTTAGGAGCTGAATCTAGGTTTGGTTCCTCCTTGTGTTCCTTTCTGGGCCTAAGGTAGAGTTTCTTGAATTCTAGGTGAAGAATAAGTGTTGAGTGAATAAATGAATGAGTGAGTGAACCAATTGCCCGCAAAAACTAATAGCAGCCCTACATACTGTCTATATAGAATGTTTTCCAATTGACGTTTTTTTTTTAGGTTTTAAAAATTTTGTTTTTTAAAAAGTTAACATATGCATAAAAGGAAACTGAAAAACACAAGAAGCAAAGAACAAGGTCATCCATTGTCACAAGCAGTTTACAGTTTGACTTCTAGGTTGACATTTGTTTATTTGTTATCTGTGGATCAAAGGAAACCAACCACAATCTTAAGAGTCCTTCAATATTTTAAATGTTGTCACAATTTTATTTCTCTCCAGTCTACCTTCCTCCCTAAACTCCTATGAATGGCAAATAACTTTTCAACAGAAACATCCATTGATGTAGTAAGTGACCAATTAGTGAAAGACATAAGGTAAATATAATACAATAAAGAAAATACAACAAAAAAACATAAAGAAGATACAATAAAGTTTGCTTGGTTTTGTTCTTCATACTTCATAGCATTTTTCTTTTTGTGAAATGTGTTTTGTGGTCATCTCTTTAAGAGAGGATCTAGGGTGGCAAACTTTCTGTCTGGAAGTTTTTATATCTGAAAAATGCCTTTATTTCACCTTCACATTTGAATGCAAATTTGGCTAGGTACAGAAATCTCCATTCAAAATCCTATTTTGCTTTGTTCTGTTTTGTTTTTCAGCACTAGAAGTTCTTGTTTCCAGAGAGGTTGATGAGAAGTCTGCTTTAGATCAGATTCTTGATTGTTCATATTTTTCTTTTCAGATTACTTTTGGGATTGTTTTCTATATTTTGAGGTTCTAAAAATTTTCTACATTATTATACAGCTTAGCACATGGTAACCCTTTCATTCTGAAGCCCATTTTTTATTTTTTTTTTTTTTAGTTTTAAGAAATTCTTAGATGTTCTTTCTTTAAATATTGGCTCTTCTTCATTATCTCTATTTCTCCTTTATGAACTTTGATTTGTTAGATGCTGGTAAATCTAGAGCTGTTCTGTATGATTTTTTTCTTTTAAACTTTCTATCTCTTTATCATTTCATCTTCTATTCTGGAAGAATTCTTTAGCATTAATCTCTAATTTTGATATTTTTTTCATTCTGCTATGGAGCCATTCTATTAAGTTCTTAATGGCAATGATCACATTTCTTCATTTTTCAGATCTCCTCTTGAGTCTGTTTTATAAAAATCAAGATCCTGTTGTTTCACGGATGTCATGCCTTCTTTTACATCTATAAAGATTATCAAGTCACTCTTTTATAATGTTTAGTTCTGAACCCGCAAGCTGTAAAGGCTCCTTGTTCTGGTCTTTCTCCCAGTTGGCAGTCCTCCTATTTCGGGTTGTTCCCGACTGTGAGCTCATCTTTTCTAGACTTTCCCCAATCTCAGCTTGGGCAGCCAGTCCTGGAAGATGGGATGAGCAGCTGTGGGTGCTTGTGCTCCTTACTGTTGGCAGTGGGAATAGGGGACAGTCAGAGCTGACAGCAGCTGGCCTTCAGAGCTTGTCTGGTCTCCAGTTAGTCTGGATATCATCATTTACCTGGGGCTCTTCCGTATTTCTCCCTCTTAAACATTGACCTAAACACTGGGTGGAGAAGGGAAGAAGGGGCTCACAGGGATTCACAGGACAAACTGCTCACACTTCCATGGCTCTACCAAACCCTCTCCAGCTGTCCCTAGCCCTCTCCTGCTCCAGGGTGCCCCCACATGTCACAGAACTTCTCGTGCTACACTCATGTCTTGGTCTATCCTTGCCACTTGCTCATCTCAACTGCACCTTTCAGTCTGCCAGGAATTGCTGGAAGCCTCTAGTCTGTTTAAATTTTTTTAAATTAAATTTCTTATTTTGAGACCATTGTGGATTTACATGCAGTTATAAAAAATAACACCCTTCACCCAGTTTCCCCAGCGGTAACATTGTGCAAATCTATTGTACATCACAACCAGAAATATAGACTGTGATCGAGTCAGTGTACAGAACAGTTCTATCAGCACAAGGACCCCTGTGTTGCCCATATATAGCCACACCCCCCTCCTTCCCCACTGCCAGCCCATTCCTAACACCTGGCAACCACTCATATGTTCTCCAGTTCTATAATTTTGTTACACCATTAAAGTTATAAAAATGGAATCATACAGTATGTAACCTTTTGTGGAATTCGCTGTTCTCAACGTAATTCTCTGGAGAATCATTGAATGTGTTACATAGTTCATTCTTTGTTCCCTTTTATTGCAGAGTAGTATTTCTTGGTATGGTTATACCATATTTTGTTTAACCATTCACCCATTGAAAGATATCTGGATTCTTCCCAATTTTTTGACTGTTACGAATAAATCTGCTATGGATTTGTGTGAAGTTTTTTATGTGAACTTAGTTTACATTCTCTGGGATAAATGCCCAAGAGTGCATTGCTGGGTCATATGGTAGTTGCTTGTTTAGTTTTATAAGAAAGTGCCAGAGTGTTTACAGAGCCATCCCATTTATACATTCCCACCGTCTCTGCATCCTTTCCAGCTTCGATGTTGTCACTCTTAATTTTTAGCCATTCTGATAAGGTGTGTAGTGATGTCTCATCATGGCTTGAATTTTATTTCCCTAATCGTTAATGATATTGAACATCTCTTTATGTGCTTTCATGTCATTTATATATCCTCTTCAATGAAATGTCTTTGGTAAAACGTTAGGCATTTCTTTTTTTTTTTTTAAAGATTTTATTTATTTATTTGACAAGTAGGCAGAGAGGCAGGCAGAGGGAGAGAGGGGAGGAAGCAGGCTCCCTGCCGAGCAGAGAGCCCGATGTGGGGCTCGATCCCAGGATACTGGGATCACGACCCTAGCCGAAGGCAGAGGCCTTAACCCACTGAGCCACCCAGGCGCCCCACGTTAGGCATTTCTAATTGAATTATTTGTTTCTTTACTGTTCTGTTTTGTGAGTTCTTTGTATGTTCTAAATATTAATTCATTGTCAGATACATGTCTTGGAAATATTTTTTCCTTGACTGTAGGTTTTTTGTTTTTTAAATCTTTGTAGTAGGGTCTTTTGCAGAGTAAAAGTTTTCAATACTGGTGAGATCCAATTTATCATTTTTTCTTTAATGGATTGTGCTTTTTGTGTGAAGTCTAAATTTTTTTGCCTAGCCGTGATCCCAAAGATTTCTCCTATTTTTTCCCTAAGTTTTATAGTTTTACATTTTACATTTAAGTCCACGATCCATTTTGAGTTAAGTGTTTAAAGTTTGAGATTTAGTGCTCACTTTGGCAGCACATATACTAAAGTTTGAGATTTAGTTTGAAGTTCATTTTTTTTAAGCCTATGGATATCTAATTGCTAAAGCACCCATTTGTTGAAATCCTTCCTCCACTGACTTGCTTCTGCACCTTTGTCATAAATCAATTGGACACATTTGTGCGGGTCTACTTCTGGGTTCTTATTTTCTTCCATTGATCTATGTGTCCATCTCTCCGCCACACTATCTTGGTTACTGTAGCTATATAGTAGGCCCTAATATTGGGCAGAGTCACCCTCCCCACTTTATTCTTTTTTGAGATTGTTTTTAGCTATTCTGAGGCCTTTGCCTTCCATATAAATTTTAGAATAAACCTGTCTATAATGCTGTATGATTCTACTTATATAGGCACTTAGAGTAGTCAGAGTCATAAAGCAAGAAAGCAGAATGGTGGTTGCCAAGGGCTCCATGGGGAGGAGAGAATGGAGAGTTGGTGTTTAAGGGGCATAAAGTTTCATTTTTTTAAAAAAGATTTTATTTATTTATTTGACAGAGAGAGAGACACAGTGAGAGAGGAAACACAAAAAGGGAAGTGGGAGACCTGAGAAGGTGAAAGGAGTTATGGTGGTGATGGTTGCAGAACATGTGAATGAACGTATTTAACACTGTTGAACAACATACTTAAAAAATGGCCCAGATAGCAAATTTTATGTTATATATATGTTTTATCACAATAAAAAAGAATAAACGTACACACAGAGTAAACTTATCTATGTTTACAGAAAAATCTTGCTAGGATTTGATAGGAATTTTACTAAAATTAGAAGACAATTTGGGAAGAGTTATTGTTTTTACTGTGTTGAATATTTCAATCTGTGAGCATTTATTTAGGTTTTCTTTGATTTCTTTTATAAGTATCTTATAATTTTTAGTGTATGGATCTTGTACATATTTGTTAAGTTTATATTTAAGGTTTTCAGGTGGTTTTTTTTTTTTTTGGAGTGATTGTAAGTGGTATTATGTCTTTGATTTTGGTGTCCATATGTTCACTGTTAGTTTATAAAAATGTTGATTTTTATGTGTTCATCTTGTATCTTCCCCAACCTTGTTGAACCCATTTACTAGTTCTAGGAGGTGTGTATGTACATATTAGGATTTTCTCTATAGACCACCATGTCACGTGGAAACAAAGACAGTTGTAATCTGTATGCTATTTATTTCTTTGTCTTAACTTATTGCAGTGGCTAGATTTTCTAGTACTATGTTAAATAAGAGTGATGAGAGTGGACATCTTAGCCTGTTCTAAATCTCAAGGGGAAAGCCTTCAGTCTTTCAGGGTTAAGTGTGATGTTAAATGTGTGTTGGTTTTTTTTGCAGGTGTTCTTTACTGAATTGAGATAATTCCCCTCTTTTCCTAACTTGCTTCCACCACATATTTTTATAAATAAAGTTTTATTGGGACATAGGCACAGTTACTGGTTCATCTATTGTCTATGTTGGCTTATATAGTATAATACCGGAACTGAGTGGTTGTGACAGGGATTGTATGAACTTCAGAGACTAAAGCATTTATCCTTTGACCTTTTATAGGAAACGTTTTCTGACTTCTGCTACTTTCACGAGGTCTTTCTTTTGGTGTGCCTTTTTTTTTTTCTTCTGTGACAGTTACTCCTATCTCTTTATATCATAAGATGGCTGCAAATTTTTTTTTAAAATAAAGATTTTATTTAGTTATTAGACCGCACAGGCAGGGGGAGCAGTAGGCAGAAGGAGAAGCAGGTGCCTCACTGAGCAAGGAGCCTGATGTGGGACTTGATCCCAAGACTCTGGGATCATGAAGTAAGCTGAAGGCAGACACTTAACTAACTGAGCCACACAGGCATCCTGATGGTGGCAGACTTTTAATTGTTCCACATGTGCCTCTTCAATTAACTGAGACCTAGACCCCAAGTTGTTGGCCAGTGCTCATCTCAAAAGAAAGCAGAGTATGGGGAAAAAAAAAAAAAGCAGAGTATGGTTGTGTGTAGATCTAGTTGACTTCTAAAGGCCCTCCCTACTCTAACATGTCTGCATTTCTGTCAGTCATATATTTTGTGTAGTACTTAGCTTCATAACCGCTTTTGTCTTCTTACCTTGATCATCAACCTGAACAAATTACTTGAATTGCACTTACTTCACAGCCTGACCTTTCCTGCTCCGTTTCCCTGACTTTTACTGTAATCTGCATTGTTGCGTTTCAGAATCTTCACATGATGGGAAGATACATGACTTTAGTGATCTTTAAAAGGTCCGGTGGAGTGTAGCATTCTAAAGTTGATGACTCTTTACACTGTAGTTACATATTTATTGTATTTTGTTCTGAGGGAGTTTTAACAGTCTTTAGCTTTGACAAGTTTGTTGTTTTGGCAGAAATGAGCTAGATAAATGATGACCCAAGTCCTTAAGTTAGGAAATAAGCAAAGAGGCTCCTTTGATCTCTGAAAGGTAAACTTACTGAGGTGTTGTGCTTGTTGGTTATTAATTGGTAGAGATATTATGTTCTGCATCTAACTACATACACAATTTTTTCTAGCTTGCTTGATCTACTCTCTCCAGAACATGCCTTTACTGATAATATACCTTTTTCTTCTCTTTGAGGACGTTTCTTTTACCCACTTATCTCCTCCTCTCTCAGTGATGTCTTCTCCTACTCTCCAGTACATTTTGACCCTCCTCCCTTATGCACTTCTAGCTATTTCTTTACTTTGCTGCTCATTTGGCATGTAATCAGATTGTTTGAAGACATCATGTATTGTTGTCTTCTAATTATTTAACTTTATAATAGTGATCTAATTTAATATATGCAGATGTTTTCTCTATAACTGCATTTTCAACTTAGTGAAGGCTTATTATTTGTATCCCCCCCTGCCTATGCATGTTTATGTTGCACAATAGTTATTAGTTAGATGAATGAAAGAATGATTGAGCTTATAGTCTGTGTAATATTGTGTTTGGAAGTTGTCTGTTCAATAAAATCCTTTTAGTATAGTGCAGGTCAATAGATATTAATATTAATGAATTTCGATAAATGTATGCTCTGTTTTTAACTTACCTTCCAGCACAAACTGTCTGTCTTTAGAAATTTGATTATGACTGCTTGTGTGAGCCCAATGGCTGACTTTGCAAATAGTTATTAGAGGAGATCTGAGCTCTTAGCTGCTCCATTACAATTTGTGTTTAATATTTATGGAAAGGAAGTCTTTATACAAATATGTAAAAATTGGTGAATGAAGGAAATGGCTCCCAGTGTGACAGAAGAAAATGCCTTAAAAAGATCTGCAGTTATCTGTAGTTTCCCCAAGGTTGTGTTTACATAAAAAAGGCATTGTTTTATGTTCTAGAATCAAGAGATGATTTTATGATTTAACAAGTTCTGCAAAAAACTTTGGTAAGGTTATCAGTACCTGTATTACTACTAGAGAGATCACATAGCAATATTTGTCTCTGGATTTATTGACTTGCTACATTCCTTTAGTATCATTCATATTTTTCTCCCAAGGGTACTACTTTCCTCTCTTGACTTAATACCAAGGCATGGAAACTCGTTTATGCTGCGGCGTATGATCCTGGGAAATGACTGCCTGTTTATTATGTCTCTCTACAGGACCTTTCATGACTGTAGGTAGATGCCTGCCGCCTCAGTATAAACAGACAGCATTCAGAAGTACATCCTCTAGACAAGGACAAGTTGTTTTGGGGGAAAGCACAGACATTTTGTGTTTGGACAGTGAGGATGAACTTCACTTCATATGCTTACCAGCCTCTGGTGAGGATGAACAAGTTAACAATATGAACAAATTTGCCTCAGTTTTCTCATTTGTAAAATGGAAACATCCAGTGGATATTTCTGGGACTAGATGAGACAGTCAGGAAGGGGCCTAGCATGATACCTGGCTCCTGGCCGCTCATACAGAGTGTTTCTTCTGCAGTATGATGGGGTCAGTGGGAATGGATAGTGGATGGTTTACTGCTGTGCGGTTGCCTGCTGATTTGTAAAACTGGCTGATGGCTGTGTGGGAACGTCACAGTCACCAAAAGAGCTGCTGTGTGTGACTGGGAGGCAAGCAAGCCACAATTGTAACCTCGATTTCCTTTCCTGGCCAGCCTCTCCTGGCAGAAAGATTAGGGGCTGGACCCACCTGTGAGGCAGGAAGGTTGATGATGACTTAAGTCCATATTCTTCTCACCTCTTGGGAAAACAGGGTCTCTTAGATTATTTTGGGTGGCCAACATGGGTGATGGGTGTGCTTTACTCAGCTTCCATTTTCCCCACGGTCCAGAGATGGCCTCCTTCCCGATTGGTCAACACCAATTTTCTCACAAGTGTACTGCTTCGTGGTTCAATGCTCTCTGTCAATACGAAAGTTCTAGCAGAGCTCTGGCCATTCTTTTTTTGGGGTTTGTGGAGCCCTTAACAACAGCGGTAGCGGTAGTTGTTGATATTTACAAGGCACTCCCCCATCTCTGCGTTCCATTTCCTTAGAGGAGAGGAGAGGCAAAGGGAAGGGGAGAGAGAATCCCAAGCTGACTCCGTTTGTGGTGTGGAGCGCAGAGCCTGACTTAGGGCTCAGTGTCGGGACTCTGAGATCATGATCTGAGCCAAAACTAAGAGCCAGATGCTTAACTCACTGTGCCACCCAGGCACGCCAAAATAAATTCATTTAAATGCGTGCTGCTTTTGTCATTTCTCATGTGGATGCTTATCTTCTGCACTACTGTCCCCCCCCTGTTTTTTAAAAAAAATTCGTAGTTATTTTCCTAGTCTGTCTGCCTTCCTTGCTCTCTCCCTGCCTCCACCCTTCCTCCCTTTTGCCTCCCCTCTCCCTTCCTCCCCTCCTCACTCCCCCTCCTCTTTCCCTCTCCCTTCTTCCCCCTCTTTCCCCTTCCCTTTCTCTCCTCCTTTCCCTGCTTTTGGGATTTCTGACAATTTGTGTATTAATGGGTTTCTTACAATTCTGTCCTTTTGGATATCATCAGTACCACATGGGATCTGGATATGGCAACTTCTTATTGTTCTTTTAGGAAGAGACTCATGTAGTCCTTCGGTCCCAATCATCCATCCTCAGCAATATGTTAATCCTTCCTAATTATCTTTAAATTGTTACTGCATGATTTCTATGTGTCACGGAATATCTCAGAGCATTGTGTTCACCCTGTATTGTTACTAATTTTTCCACTTTTATGCTTAATTCTTTAAAGGTTTTGGGATGTAAGCCCAACCAGTTTCTGTCAAGAAGAGTCACATAGGAAATGAAACACACAAAATAGTATTTTGATTTAGAGCTGATACAAAGCCAATGTGGGAAAATTTAGTACTGCTTCCTAATAATTATGTCATAACGGTTTTTTAGAGGGGGAGATGTGAGTGCAATGAGGATGTCTGCAATTCTGAAACTTCCTTTTGGTTCTTCTCCTCCCTCCTACCCCTTCCTCTTCTCCTCCCCCCTCTCCTCCTCCTCTGCCTCATCCCTTCTCCTTCCTCCTCCTCTTCTCCTCAGCCAGTTTGGTATTGAGTATCAGAGCCATGTTGGAGATAAGAAGGGAAGCTGAAATATGAGAGATTATATGTTTGGGCAGTTCACATAGGCAGATGCTTACTGACAGATCTGCTACCCTGGGCGATAGAGATGGGGGTGGCTGCCTCATCTTGGCCCACCGGGCCTCCTGTCTAGGAGCTGTTTCAGTCCTCTTCCGGCGGCTCCTGCAAGAGCCAGACTGTCTGCTCTGATCACCCTGGCTGTGCTGATTCCTGCAGTGGGATCTGACCTGAATGGGCTCAGTCTCCCTCCTGGGGCCTCTTTAGAGCCAGGGGCTGTGAACTGTGCAATCCTGGAGCTGACTTAGGACAGCTGACAGTGTTGATCTGGAGTTGCTTCTTGGGGGAAGGTCTGTTTTCACTAGGAGAGGAGGACATTCCACATTGAAGGAGGCAGAGACGGCACACAGGCTAGGTTCTCCCTGGGCTTGCTCCAGAGATCTAACTGCCTTCCTGCCCTTCCAATGGTTTCATCCTTCAACATTTCCTCGGACTCCTTGAAGCAAAAACCTAGTTCCCTGTCTTTCTCTCTCTGTCTCTCTTTTCATTTCAGCCTGTTCGAGTTGGATGTTGTCACTTGGAACTGAACGAATATAGGTGCCTTTCTTATCCTTAACTCTGGATGTGGCTTTAATGGGCAATGAATGAGAATTGCCAGTTTCAAGGCAGCGGTCTCCAGCTATCTTTTCATAAGTGCCATAATTAGAATGCTATGATAGGTAGGGCTACATCATGTGTGCTAAACATTTATACTGTTCCAGTTTTCACTGTTGTTTCCAAAGACCACGCCACTTGGCCTTGCTGGAAGCCCAACCCCACCGTGGTGCCCCTGGAAGCTTTATCATGGCCTTGCCCAGAGATTGAGCATTTCCCTCCTGGTATGTGGCACATAACATATTTAGGTTGCAAGAACCATATGAGTGTTAGAACCTGGCTCAGTAGTATGATATGGTACTTACCATTTTCCTAGAAAAATAAAGCTCTCTGTTAAATGACTTCCATTCTTCTCCCTAGAAGCCATAACATTTATAGGTAGGTGAACTCCCAGTATAAACTAGTGCTTTGTTCCTTAGCCCAGCTGTTATCAAGTATTGCATCATAAAATCTTGGCTCCCCTACCCCCCACTTTAAGGAAAACTTTTATTAGTTTTCCATGTTTCATATTTCAGAAGTTAATAATCACAGGGTTCATGGCCTATATGATCACTCCCATAAGCCATGTAATGCTTTTCTGCTATGTCCAGTCTTGTTTAACTCCCCAAAACCAAGGTGAAAAGCCACCATGGCCTGAGGGAATGACCGCTTGGGAAGGGGGGCTGCTCATGAGTTCTGGGTTTTGCCAGTGCTGCTGTTCTCTGTGCAGTGTTTTGCAATTTACTTACCTTCCCTGGCCGTTCATTCACTTATCTATAAAAAGTGCTTGAAAGCAAAGTTCCTGTAGGTTCTTTTCCCATTCATGCAATAATTTTATGTGCTTTCTTGGTATTATGCTTAACACTTCCTCTCTTCCCTTTGAAATGGATCTCCTTTCCTCAGAAACTTACTAACTCAAGCCCTTCCTAACTCAAACTCCTGCATCTTTCTTGCATGGTTGCCCTTGCTTCCCCTCCCCTCCTTCTTTTCTGTTCTTTTCTCTCCTGGAAGAAAAGGCAGAGAAAGGAAAAGAAAATGGAGGAATGCAACATGGTTGCAAGTATAGGACAACTTTTCCTGGTAGTCTCTTTTTCAGTCTGGAGAAAGTTACTTTGGCAACTGTGAATCTCTCTTTCTGCCTCTGAACTAAGTTTATCCTTCCTTGCCATTATTACATTTCCATGGGATACGGCTACTTAGAGGTTTTTTAAAAATCTGGTTTTCTTCTTAAAATTTCTTAGAGACTAGTTTTTTTCTGTATTTGAATATGTGAGAGTACAGTTGAAGCAAATCCCATAGGCTATTTATAAGTAGAACTGCACAATGGTTTCCCCAATGAGCAAAAAGTTCTTTCCACACAGAATACATATGGACCTTGTTCTTTGCAAACTGTCAGTTCTGTACCAGCCTACAACTCTGTCTTCTAAAAGTGAAATTTGTCTACAATTTTCCCTTCCAAAGACTAGTGTCCTCCTAATTATTGTGTGCCAGGTCTTCCACAGTAGCCATGCAGCAAGCCATTGTCCTATAAACTGTCAGTCTAGAAAGAGAAATGGCCAACAGAATGCAGAGGCAGGTTGAGATTGAGTGCTGGGGAAATGCTTGGGCGAGATGTTACAACACAGACTGAAGCAGGAATAGTTCTGGGGCAGGAAAGGGCCAGACACCAGGAGGAGCTAGCAGACCTGGGCAGGGCTGCACAGGAGATCTTAGGCAATCCCAGAGTGCCATCAGGAAGGGGTTGATCAGGAGAGGATCAGAGCAAAACATGGCTAGTCTGGTGCCAGAGTCCTCCTTTGAAGCTGCTGGCACCCACTTGCCATTTGAGGCCCCCTGCTCTTGGCTTAAACTCCAGTTCCTAATCATGGAAATCCAAAGCCATCCCGAAGAGCCTAAATTCTGGAATGTATGCACGTATATAGGATGCTTATGTTCACTTGGTTACCTCTGCCTCTAGGTTCCTGCATCCCCAGATACTGTCCCTCTTTTTGCACTGAATCGTGACCCCTTTTAGCCTTATATCTACTAAAACCCCACTTATAATAAGGGTAAGATTGCTTTAGACTTAACTGAAGGTGGGGGAGTGATGGAAGGGTGGCTGCCACATATGACACAGCACAGAGGTACAAATGCAGCTTTGGATACTCCTGCTCCCAAGTTCCTTCTGGTTGGCCCTCCAGTCACGGTTTCCTCCTGCCTGTCTCAACATGCATGACAAACCGTGCACCTCTCAGGTTCCAACCTTCTACCCTTCCTGGTCCTCGTTTCTTTCACCTTCCCTCTCTTTTCTCACACAGTACAGATTTAGTACTTCTCTTTGACTTGGGTTTTAGCTAATACCCATGCTGTAAAGGCCTCACCTTCTCTTTCAAAAACTGTATCAGATTATTTTCTCTGAGATGGTGGACTTTTCCAACACTGATGTAGGGTTAAATGTTGCGATATTAGAGCTTGAACTGGGTGCCAGACTAAGTAGGAGAGGGAATGGGGACATGGTAATCAGAGATTCGGTTTGGAGGGCCCGTCTTTCCACAGAGGGGTGTTTTTGAGCTCCCTTAGTCTTGTCACATGTATTACATTTTACTAGATGATTAAAAACGTTAATAGTCTCTTAAGGAGCTTATGATTTTGTCAGGAAGACAGAAATAACATAGATGAGAACAGTTAAGCCATGAACTTTGTGGCATTGATGAGGGGGAGAATTTATCAGGAATTTGGAAACGCTTTAACTGCATTTGTGTTCCTTGTTTGTGCACATAGTATTTAAATAAAATTCGGACTCCCATCTTACTTATCACTAACTCAGATATATTTTTTCCAGATTAAAAACAAAAATGTAAATGCATATTTCCAGGGATCTTTAAAGGATTAAAGATCAGATTATGAATTTCATTTTAGCCTTGTAAATGACAATGTAGTCTTAATAAGTTATTTTGAATTTAGGGCCTCTAAAACTCAGAATTAGTTTTGTTTTCTGACTAATTATTCTAATGGGGAGATATTGCCATGCAGGTATTAGGATAAAATATTGTTTTTGGATATGTGACATATTTCCTTGTATTTTAAAAATCTCTTGGGCATTTTAAGGGAAACTTAATCCATCTGCTTTTGATCTAAATATAATTTACTCGGAATAGTAGGGAAATATTTGATATCCAGAGAGATCTATTGGTGCTCTTAAAGCTTTTCTCCTGGGAAATAAGAAACCACAGTTTTTCCAAGAATAAATCACAAATGTACAATGTCTAATTTTTCTATTTATTTAATAAAGTCTGAGTTAAGCATCAGTTAGGTAGTCCAGATCAGTTATTTTTAATTTTTTAAAACTTCCTTTTAAAGCCATGCATAGGAAATTTTTTTCAAGGAGGCTTTCTTTTTTTTCTTCTTCTGACAGTTATATCTGCTACCTTTTTTTTCAAACAATGATTTTTGAAAGATTTAATAAAATGATTCTGATGTCTGTGGATTAATAGTGTCTGCATTCAAGATGTTTCAGACTTGTCAGAAGCTTGGAAATGGCATTTGAATGTATTTCTTAATTTTAATTTTAAAACAGTTCCTCCGAGAATTAGATACCACTCCTAAGGGAATATTTTGAATCGAAAGGAGGAAGTTCACGCCAAGGTACAGCCAAGTTTTGTACTCTTGAAAGACCTGAAATCCAATTACAAATAAAAGAAGAGGTCATGATATCAGTACCATAGTTTGGAAGTGCAATCTGAAAGAACTTGGAGGGGCTTGGGTATTAGATTATGAGGTGACTCATGAGGTGACATGATTAGATCTTAGGTGACTCTCCAGGGATTGAGGGGCAGGCCTGGTATTTTAGTCACCTGGCTGCTCTGACACACTGGTCCTTCAGGATCTCTGTTTTCAGGAGTGGGGGGAAGGGGGCTTCATGCCAGTTTCCAGGATTAACTTCTTCTGACACCCTGAGGACGGTGGTGTTCACAGCTCTTCTCTTTCTAGGATGGACTTTGCATGTCTAATTTGGGCCTTGGCCTTGTGCCTTCAGATCCCCCCTCTCCACTGGAAGCCCACCTGCTGCAAGTCTGGGCTGGAGCCTGTCTCCTGCTCCACAGACCTCTGCTGCCCTCTGCTGCCCACTGTAAATGGCAGTTAACCCTCAGGTCCCCGCTGACCGGTGGGATCTGGTGTCTGGGTGGTTGCAGTAGCCTTCCAGCCTCTCTTTCCTTTAGCTCAGCACGCAAATCATAGCCAGACAAATTATCACCTCACATGCGAATCTGCTCAATTGTAGCGATATGGTGTACAGACTGGCTATAGACTGCCTGGGTTAAGTTCCAGCTCTGCCCTTTATTAACTGTATGACCTTGGGCAAGTTGTATGACCTTGGGCAAGTTAGTCTGTATGCCTCAGTTTCCTGGCCTGAAAAATAAGTTGATCCTTCTTGTATGAGGTCGGTATTACTGTTATGAAGGATAACGAAATGAGAAGTATTTAGAACAATGGCACATAGTAAGTGCTAAATAAATATTCATTATTGTTATACTCATCACCTGTCCCCGCTTTTTTAGGGTTTACTGTAGACCAGCATTTCCCAAAACACAAGGTGATATTAGATGGTTCAAGGATATGGCATTGAATAATGTAGGCCACAGTGAGGAAACCCTTCCTTTTTTCTGCTTTCAGCTCTTCTGCTTCTATCAAGGTGCAAGTGTCAGCTTGGTGCTACAATGTTTTTTGTCCTTCTCCAACACTTGTTCATTTCTCTTTTTAATAGATACAGGCCTCAAGTTTAAAAATAGCTATCTGCTTTGACAATTAAATAGCATCCATTTTAATAGTTTTTTAAAAAAATTTCTGGCAAATGATGCTGGTTTTCATTTTATAGTTGTATTATAAAGTTTCCTTTAAAAAGTTAATGACAAATTATAAAATTTCCTTCAAAAACTAATCTAGGTTATAAAGAAGTTAGTTTAGGGGCTCCTGGCTGGCTCAGGCAAAGAGCATGGGAATCTTCAGTGTTGTGAGTTCAAGCCCCACATTGAGTGTAGATATTGCTTAAAAAAACCCAAAAAAACAAAAAACCAAAACAAAAACACACACAAAAAAAACCAAACCAAACACACAAACAAAAAAACTTAAAGTTAGTTGAAAGAGTATTAAGTTTATAATGAATAAATCATACTATAATTTCAAATATGGCAAAAATCATGAATGTGGCACTGAAATGCCTGAGGTTGAGGAAACCCCATGAGAGATGTGAGTACATGCCTTGGGACTTTGTAGTGGGTGCTCAGCTGGCCTGGGACTCTTTCTGCTCCCCTAGCGGACTTCTGCCTTGTCCATACTGCTTTGCTGATGGCTGACATGTCTTAAGCATTCCTGCCCTTGAATTTTTTTCTCAAGAATGCCCTCCAGGTTCCACTTACTGTATTTTTGGTCATCCTTCAAGGCCCCATTAAAAGTAACATCCTGGGTGCGTGCCTGGCTCAGTCGGGTGAGCATCCGACTCTTGATTTTGGCTCAGGTCATGATCTCAGGGTTGTGGCATCAAGCCTCGAATTAGGCTTCATGCTGAGCAGGGAGTCTGCTTGGGATTCTCTCTCTCCCTCTCTTCTGCCTCTCCCCCAACTCATTATTTTTTTTTCCTCTCTCTAAAAAAAGAACATTGTCTATAAGGCCTCCTTGAATACTTTCCTTCAGTCTTCCCTCCTTCTTCCAGACTCTATTACATTATTTGCTCATTCCATATATTGGCAGTCATTTTTGGTTTATGAAATGTTATTTCCATGTCCCTGTCCTGCTTTTGCAACTGAAAGGAAGGGACTGGAAGCTCCTTTAGGTTGAGGACAGTGTCTTAGTCATCTCAGTATCTCCTTAAGGGCTTAATACAGTGTCTTGGATAAATAGTAAATACTCTGATACTCAGTGTTTATAGATTGAGGTGTCATTTATATAGCATAAAACTCACTTGTTCTGGGTATGCAGTTTGATTTAAAAAAAAAAATAGTGTATACAGTTGTGAAACCATTAACACAGTCCTGTCCAAAACACTTTGGTCTCCTCCGAGGTTCTCTCCTGCCCTTTTGCAGCCAGTCCCCTCCCCTACCGCAGCCCCAGACCACCAAAGATCTCCCTTCTCTACATAGAGCTTTATCTTTTTAAAGGGATTTCTTAGAAATGGAATCACACAACATGTCATCTTTTCTCTCTGGCTTCTTTCACTTAATGTGACTTTCTGAGTCTCTTCCATGTTGTTGCATGTGTTAGTAATTGGTGACTTTTTTGTCATGCAGGATTGATAGACTTCATTTTGTTTAACCATTCATCATGTTGTGAACTTGGGGATTGTTTGTGGGTTTTGGCTATTGAGGAGAATTTCTTGACGAAATGTTCATGTACAGTTAGGGCTGGAAATTGCTAGTTCTTATGGTAAGTTTAAGTCCAACTTTTCACGACACTCCCACACTGTTTATCCTTCTGTATTCCCTCCAGCAATGTATGAAGGGTCCAGTTTCTAGCATCCTCACCAACACTTGGCATTAACTGTCTTTTTCCTTTTAGTTCTTCTCGTGCTAAGGGGTGAGTCAAGGATGGCTCTTGGATTTTCAGGAGTGAAAGAGGAGTGAACTTTTCTGAGAACAATCAGGAGTTCTGGTTTGACAAAGTGGAGTTTGCGGTATCTATTAACCATTTCAGAGGGACTGTTAAGTTAGTAGTGGGCTATGTCCATTCTGTCTTCTGGAACTCATTTGGTAATGGAATCTGGAATAGTTGCTTCCGTTTCCTGTATTTTAGATACATGTCTGATGGTCTGGAAAGTCATGTAACTTCTTCTGATATCAGTTTCCTCATTTATAGAGTAAAATAACACCTGTTTTCCTCCAACAGTTAGGTGAGAAGTGAATGAATTAAGGAATGGGCAAGTGCTTATTAGCATAGTTATTGCTCATGTATGATTACCTTTTGTTGATGTCATTGCTGTGTTCATTGTGGCTTCCAGCCCCACATTTTTCCCCTAAGTGAGTGCTCAGTAAATACTGGCTTTATGAATCAATGAATGCGGGTAATGACTAAGTGCATAATGGGGGAGAAGGGAGGGAGGAGAAAGAAGAAAGAAAGAGATGAGACTGGGGAGGTGGAGGGAGGAGAGCAGAGCAGAGAATGGGTGGAGTTTGGATCTGCATGAGGAAAGGTGGCCGGCACAATTCCACATGTGAGCTTCCTGGAAAGGCAATTTGTCTTTTATGATATCACATATGTCATATAATAACAGTATGTAAAGTGTAGAATTTCGGAAGTGTCTTATCTTCATACTAGACTTTAAGCTTCTTGAGGGCTGAGGTAGTTTTTGATGTGCCTCTGGATTTCCTAGAGCCTTAGCTTACTGCTTTTAGCCTAAATGAACACTACAAATATGTGTAAAATGAATGAATGCACCTTTGAAACTTCTCTCCTTCTCCAAGGACCCAGAGGTCATGACCTGAGCCAAAAAGAGACTCTTAGCCCACTGAGCAACCCAGGCATCCCTGCCTTTTGTGGTTTTAATTGAACATTTTATATGAACATATTTTTTTCTCTTCTTAGTATATCAGTTAAACTACTTTAAAAAAAACCTTTTTTTAGTGATGGCCCCAGAGTTTATAATATGCCTTTACAACTAATCCAAATCCACTTTCAAGTAACACTGCCCTACTACCTGGGTAGTGTGAGTGTCTTACAATAATAAAATAATCCTAATACCTGTCTCCCACCCTAATATTGCTGTCTTTTATTTCACTTATATATAAGCATATATTTATACAAATGGACACATACATACATATACACACATAAGCATATGTGTATGCTTATGCTTAAATATATAATTAAGTACATTGCTATTATTTTGAACAAACTCTTATTTGTTAGATCAATTAAAAATAAGAAAAATATTTATTTTACTTTCACTTTTGCATCTTCAGTACTCTTCCTTTCTTTATGTAGATCTGTCTTTTTTGTTTTGTCTTGTTTTAACAGATTTTCTTTATTTGACAGAGAGAGAGCCAGTGAGAGCAGGAGCACAAGCAGGGGTAGTGGGAGAGGTAGAAATAGGCTTCCTGCTGAGCAGGGAGCCTGATGCGGGGCATGATCCCAGGACCATGGGATCATGACCTGAGCCAAAGGCAAATGCTTAACGACTGAGCCACCCAAGCGCCCCATGTGGATCTAAGTTTCCAATCATGAAAAAGCACTGGCATTCTGTATGTCTATTGAGATGATTGAATGGTTTCTGTCCTTTATTTTATTAATATGGTGTAGTACATTGATCGATTTTTCTATGTTGAACCAACCTTGTATTCCTGGGATAAATCCTACTTGGTCATGGTTTATAATCCTTTGTATATGTTGCTAGATTCAGTTTCATAGTATTTTGTTGAGAATTTTTGCATCTATATCCATAAGGGATATTGGTCTATGGTTTTCTTGCAATAACTTTATCTAATTTTTAAAAATTATTTTTCTTATTTTCTATTTCATTTATTTCCACTCTACTCTTTATTATTTCTTCATTGGTTATTTAGGAGTATTTTTTCCATATTATTTTTTATTTTTCCCCATCTTTTTCTCCTGTGATTGATTTCTACTTTTATTCCACTGTGATTGGAGAAGTACCTTGTATGATTTCAATCGTTTTAAATTTATTGACACCTGTTTTATCACTTAATATATTGTCTGTTTTGGAGAATGTTCCATGTGCACTCGAGAAGACTGTACATTCTGCTGTTGTTGAGTGGAGTGTTCTGTATATGTCTGTTAGGTCTAGTTGTTTTACAGTGCTCTTCAAGCTTCTGTTCCTTGCCAATCTATGTAGTTGTTCTGGCTATTTTTTAAAGTGGAGTATTGAAGTCTCCACCTATTATTGGAAAATTGTGTTTGTTGAATCATCTGTTTCTTAATTCAATTATTTAATTTTTGCTTTATATATTTTAGGGCTCTTTGGTTATGGGTATATATGTTTATAATGGTTGCATCCTCTTGATGAATTTACCCTTTTATCATTATTAGATGTCTTTAGTAACAATTTTTATTTTAAATGCATTTTATCTGATATTAGTATAACCATTCCAGCTTTCTTTTGGTTGCTGTTTGCATGGTATATATTTTTTTATATATATATTTTCAACCTATTTGTGTTTTTGAATCTGAAGTGTGTCTCTTGTAGACTGCACATAGTTGGATTATGCATTTTAAGTCCATTCTGCCAATATCTGTCTTTTAATTGGAGTCTTTAGCTCATTGAAGTTTAATGTGAATACTGATGATGATGTATTTACTTCTGTCACTTTGCTGTTTTCCCTCTGTCTTTGTCTTTTTTGTCTCTCTGTTCTTCCATTACTATCTTTTTTGTGGTAAATATTTTTCTTTGGTAACATTTTAATTCCCTTAGTGGTTGCTCTTAACATTTTAATTTGTAACAATCTAATTCAGATTTATATCAACTAAATTTTGGTAGTATACAAAAACTTTGCTCCTATATAACTCTGTTTTATCTCTCCTTTATCCTGTTGTCACAGATACATCTTCACCTATTGTGTATCCATAAACATTGATTTATAATTATTGCTTTATACTGTTGTCTTTCAGATCAGGTAGGAGAAAAAAGTTATAAACAAACAATACATTTATGTATTTTTAATTTTTTTAATTTTTTAAGTGGGGAGGGACAGAGGGAGAGGAAGAGAGAGAATCCTAAGCTGGGCGTGAAGCCTGTTCTCACAACCCTGAGATTATAACCTGAGCCAAAAATCAGGAGTCATATACCTAACTGACTGAGCCACCCAGGCGCCCCATATTTATACTACTTTTATTATTTGCTTCTGTGGTTAACTTTACTTGTGCTCTTTGTTTCTTCATGTGGATTTAAGTTACTATCTAGTTTCCTTTCATTTCAGCCCGAAGGAGAAAGTTCTTTTAGTATTCCTTATGGAGCAGATCTACTAGCAATAAGTGTTCTGTTTTTTGTTTACATGGGAGTATCTTAGTGTCTCTTTGAGTTTTAAAGGAGCCTTTTGCTGATAAAGAGCTACCAGTGGATGGTTTTGTTTTTTTTTTCGTCAGCCCTTTGACTCTATCATCCCATTGCTTTCTGGCCTCCATGGCTTCCAGTGAGCAATCAGTTGTTTTTCTTATTGG
This sequence comes from Taxidea taxus jeffersonii, assembly GCA_003697995.1. Classification (NCBI taxonomy): domain Eukaryota; kingdom Metazoa; phylum Chordata; class Mammalia; order Carnivora; family Mustelidae; genus Taxidea; species Taxidea taxus. Next base: position 21,027 of record ML103284.1, read on the forward strand.
GGCCCCTGATCCATGAGGAGTCACTTCTCCCTTGCTGCTTTCAAGATTCTTTCTTCGTCTTTAACTTTTTCAACAGTTTGATTATAAATTGCAAATCCACTGTCATCCTGCTCATGTCTCATCACCCTTATTTGGAAGTATTACACGGAACACTTCTGTTAGTGCTTTAATTCAACACTTAAAATATTTTGTAGCGTTTCTCTGATCTGTCAATTTATGATTTAGTAATATGTAGTTTTGTTTTTCTTTATCATATTTCATAATTTTATGGAAGTTCAGAGTGATATTTATGTGATCTAGTACCATAATTTATTTACCTAATAGATTTATTGAGCACCTGCTTGTGGAAGACTTTCAGTTTTCTTAGATAAGTGATACATGGTCCTGCCTGAGAATGGCCCATCTGGCCGGTGAAGGCCACATACTCAGCTAACTACTATACAATTAGAGTAGAGGTATACTGAGTATGAGCAGAGTATTTTGGGACCACAGAGGAGGAAGTCACTGGTTTTTATATTTGATAGATGAGCAAAGTGAGGGATGTACAGATTGAGCAATTTGGGACCTTGAGGTTACACACCTTAGAAAGACAGAACCAAGGACTAGAACCTACTATTCTGTTTTTTTTCCATGAAACCATGGTGATTCTAGAGTATAGTTACTCCATATTTTCAAGCATCAAAGGTAAAAATGGTTTCTTAAATGAAATAGCAGAAGACAGTTTGTTAGAAGTCGATGCTGTTGGTGCTAGGATTTGGGTACCATAGCATAGCTTCTTGTTTTCAAATGTATTAATTGGTCTGCAAAGGACAGGTAGATGTGTGAAGCACAGACTGACTCTTTTGTTTTAAAAGATGTGCATGCTATAAATAAAAATAAACAGTATTTATTTGTACTTATTAATTGTAGTGGTATGGATTTAGTAAACAAGTGACTATTTGAAACTTGAGGTTCAAAATATGAAAATATACTTAATTTTACTAAATCTACCCCTAAGTTCGTTCTTTCCCTTTTAATTGATATTTATATTTTGAAAAGGATTCTCTTCCTCCTTCATAGCCAGTAAAATTTTGGATGGGTACAGCTTATATTAGAATTTCCTTAATAATGGGATTTGCTGTTCAATCAGAACTATGTTCTTTTCCCATAGGGTAAAGCATGACTTATTTGGGCATACAGTTTTAATTTTAATCTGCATGCCTCCTTTTCTCTCCTCCCATGATTCTCTGCAGCAGGGCAAGGAAAAGCAAGTCTTATAAAAAGAAATACAGTATGTGGTGCTTATTAAAGTTACATACATCTCTTCTCACAGGAGAGTTTTGATTTACTGCAGGTTGTGCATATGTCGCATATGGACATTTCTAGGGAACAGATTCCTTATCGCTGAACAGTGAATGGCTTCTAGTACTCCATTATTGCTCCGGGAACATGTTAGTAATGATTATGAAAGGTAGGATACCACGAAATCTGTAAGGTGATTTGGCAGAAGTCGATGCTGTTGGTGCCAGGATTTGGGCACCGTACCACAGTTTCCTGTTTTCAAATGTATTAATTGATCCGCAAAGGACATCTTTTGGAGACAAGAATTCAGACAGACTGGCACAGGCTGGACCTCCGCCAAGACTGCTCGGAAGGTTGCCATACTGGGAGCAAAAGAGTGAGAGAGAAAGAGAGAGAGGGAGAGGGAGAGAGAGAGGCAGAGGGAGAGCTGAGGAAAGAAAAAAAGGCAAGACTTGGCACAGCTCAGTCAAATCAGCTTCTTTTGTCTGCTTTCTCGGCTTGAGCTTCAGGAAAGAAAACCGTCCTGGGGTACAGAAAAACTCAGAACTTTTTGGTTTTCAAACTTAGAAGGCTTTTTAAGTCTCTTGGGCTATTTGAAAGTGTTGGTACATACAATGACGTTTAGTCACCAGTATTAAGGGAAATAAAAGCCTTTTTCAAAATGAAGCTTCCACAGTGTCCATGCATTTGGGAAATACTGTATTTGATTTTTTTGCATGTATGATTACACCATGAGAGACAGGATTAATATAGAAGATGGCAAGGCAAATTTCTAATTAGAGAGAATATTAATTTTCTACAAAATAAAGTTTGTTCATCCGTACAAACCTGCTTTCAGATCAGATCAGACATCCTTCGGAATGTGTTCAGAACGTAAGTTTTTAGATTTTGTTTTATTTTATTTTTTCCCATTTGTAGACATTCACGTTTCAAGGAGGCTTTCTAAGATTTTATGCAACCCAGCCAGGAAGTCAGAGTAAAAGTTGTTTTATCCATGTGTTTAAGAAAACGTTTTCTTAAAGCAACAGCTTTTATTTCTGCTGCTTCATGCTGTCCTAAACTACATCCCCCAGCAATGAGTGACAACACTGAAGACCAGAAAGGCAAGCTGAAGACACCAGACTTCGTTTGAAGGGCAAACAAGAAATGTGAGCTTGGTCATTATTTTTGTGTGTGTCTTTGCTCTGAACCAGTTTTTGGAGGTGGGTGGGGAGGTGGGTGGGGAGGTGTCTATGTCTCAAAGATGTGTGCGATTAGGGGATTCTCATTGTGAGAAGAAAATGATAAAAGGTAATTTTTATGATGTTGGCAGAAAATGGCTGGGAATGGGAGAGAATAGAAATTTAATCTTTTGGATAAGAAGTAGCAAGCTGTGTTTGCAGTTCTTGGGAAAAATTCCATTATTTTTAGTTGATTAGATTGTATAATTAAACGATTACTATAGCTTGGCTCTCTCAAAAATGTTTTAAGTAGAAAGAAAATGTAGAAAGTTCATGGATTTGCTTTTCAATATTACCCAGTCTTTTACTTGGATACATACTTTAAATCTAATTTCTTAATAATAAAGTTTCTATTAGGCCTGGCTATGGTTCGATTGTGATAGTTCTGCTCTTAAAAATCAGCATTATTGTAGGAGAGGTTAACTGTAAGGCACGTATTTTTGTGGACCACCCTCGTTGTCAGTAAGTATTGCTGTTTCTAAAGAAGAGAGTTTGACTTGTAGCATTAAGTTATGACTTCCTATGATAATATATGTTCATTTTATTTCATATACTAAAAGGATACAGGGAAATCGTATATATATTCAAATAAGTACTAATCATTTTGGGTAGTATAAAAGACTGCTTCATGCTTTTGTTTTGAGCATGTAATCATGGATTTGTTAATCCTTTCACAAAAAATTTTTTTTGTTATAGCTTTATATTACGGCGCGCCTTAAATGATCAGTTGTTTAAAATGGTTTTTGTGGTATCATAATGACATACATCAGCAATTCTGAGAATGGCATTTAATATTCAAATACGAGTTAAAAATTTGTGAGATCTAATACAGGTGTTTACATAGTTCAGCTTAAGTGTTCCCTTCAACTTTTTTAGTAATCAACATTTTGATCTCCAGTAAAATGAAATCACTTAGTGCTCACATGGGTTGCCAAAATGACAACCTTTGTTTTATAAGCTTCTTTATACACCACCTCGCTGATACTCCTAAAATGGACGCCAAGACATAAAAGACATGCTGATAGGCACTGGGAAGGAGATGCTTGCATGGCTACAGTCTTCCTGTTGAACTGCTCACAGGGTCCTTCACGCCCATGATAGCAACCAACAATATAGGACACAAAAAGAAAGTTCAGCAAATAAGTTTAAATTAGAGCTACACTTTCATTCCGACCGTCTTATTACCGATTTATATTTACTTTCATTTACTTTTTAAACATTTAACATAACCTCTCGTCATTTAGGTTTGCTAAATATCTGACTTCTTTAGTTTATCTGAGACCATTTTCCCTCAAAGTTAAAAGAATAATTTGCTAGCTTATTTCAGAACTTCTTCACAGCGAACTCAGTGAGAATAAACTGATCTTATGCCCAGACTATTTTATGTCCAATTGTTTTCTGACAGGATAATAAGAAATAAGTGAATTAGAAAAACAAAGATGTCAGAACACACCTTAAGAAATATTAAATTTTTCGGTAGTGGTAAAGCTACATTTTATGGTGTTTATTAGACTTAAGATTTGATAATAAATATTAGCTGTTATATCTAGTAAAGTTTTTTACTAATATATTCTCTCTGGCCTACTTGTTACATATCCTAAAATGAAAAAAGTCCCATATTAAAGCATTCCTTGTTAACTGGGTGTAAAACAGGCACTCCTTTGTACAATCTCTTTTAAAAGATATGTTTAAAAATTGTTGATTACATTTTTAAACACATGCATTTAGGCTTAACACTAGGCATTTTTCTTTACTTTTAGACCTTTTATTATACAAACACATTGATGTTTAGGCTGTGAATTATTTCCATATCAGTATTAATATTTCAAATCTTAAGGTGTGTAAATAATAGTAGTTTGATTGTAAATGGACTCTGTCTCAGCATATATTCATTGTAGTTTGAATTATAGATCTTGAAGTAGAATTATTAAGACAGAAATGGATTAATATTTAACTGCTACTTGATACCTATTATTTAGTCCCATTTAGACGTGATACCTGAACATGCAAGCACATAATTCTATAAACTAGTGGAAACCTCTTAGGGAGCCTTAGCCCAGCATTTTATAATTATTCAGTCATTTATTCATTCATTGAGCAAATGTTTATGGAGTACCCACTTAAACATGCTAATATTTTATTGACGAAGTTATTTTGGGTAACAGGGAAGGAAACCACATGCATGGATGGAAGAGAGCATAGATTTAAAATAGAAGCCCAGAAGCCTAGATAGAAAAGAGCAGCACTGTAGTGAGATGTATTTCAATAGATTAAGGTATGTTAACTTCCATTGTACGATATACGTATCAGAGAGTGTTGTTATAAAACCTCAGGAGATTAGCTGTCGTCCATACGGCTCTGGGAACTTTGTTGGGCCATTCTTCAGGTTGCTGCATCTTACTGGCCAAAAAGCTTCAGTTGTTCAAGTCTTCTGAGGGACGTGTACAGTAAGCAACTCAGATGTCGTGAGAAAGAAATTAAATAGGGAGGCTTGAACCACGGCTCACGTGCTAGATTTTACAGATACCAAAGTAGGTGTCATTGAACTTTTGAAGATGTGGCTGCAGCATAAAGCAGCGACCTCTTTGTAAGGGATTTTTGTTTTTCTTTGTTTTCTTTTCTGAAAAAGAGAAGAGGAAGCCAATCTCACACCTGTTTTGTTCTGTTTCCTTAGTTTTGCTCACTACTATAAAGGCTCATAAGGATGATACCTCTCTCTTTTTTTTTTTTTTTTTTTGGATTATACCTCTCTTGACTCTAGGCATGAGTGAGCTTTTAACTTAGTGTGCTAACTTTATTCCATGTAGTTGTTCTTTTATATGAAAAGGAGGTATAGATTCACATTCTTAAGAGGAAATGAAAGTCACATTAACCAGGGAGGTGAACTTGGAGGTTGTGGTGGTGGCCATAGCCTGTGTCAGGGCTGGTGGCAGGTGGAATGAGATAAGAAATGTTTCAGCTACAGGTATGAACTGATGAAGTAATTCAACACATATTCCCAGAGGGCCTTCTCTGTGCCAGGCCCCATGCTGGATGTAGGGGAGACAAAGATGTAATTTCTCCCCATAAGGAATTCATAGTTGTGGGGAGGGGAGGGATAAGAATAATCAATAAATGTGTATCTCTTTCTAGCTTACCAATGCTTTCACCTGCATCTCATTGATTCTAGCAACAGCACCTAACACTGGCACATAATGGCCATGCAATATGGACTCATTGAAGGAATAAACCAAGTTTTGAAGCAGATTTCCTTCTTGTGGCTTATTTGATTAAGAAAACTTTTTCTCATTATGGTTGAGGAGCAAAATGCAGTATGTTTGCTTTGAATCTGGGTCTGTCTTGCTGGTTATGTGTTTAGAGGGAGTGGCATGTAGAGCCACATTCTCTGTGACTGAGTTGGAACCCCTGAGGTAACCATTGGAGACAATATAAAATAAGAACTTGATTGGTACACAATGGTTCCGAATGCTCATTCCCTTCCTGGCAGCCCTCCATTGTCTTACGTTCTCCCTCTCATTTCCCCAAGGGATCCCAGAGCTGTAGGCCTTGGTGTTGTGGCCTAGGCATGGAGCAGGCCAACAGACTGTCTAACAAGTTGGAAATCTTCCTTATGTGCTCCTTGTGGGAAGAAGCCTGAGGGGATTGTGGTGAAGGAAACTTATGGAGAGCTAAGGAAACTTGTGGAGAGCTGAGGACGCTGCTCAATAGCTGGCTTCAGTTCTGCCAATAACTTTACTAAGAGAGTGAAAGTAGATGTGGGATCTTGAGGCTAGATTAGAGTATCGAAAACAATCAGCATTGAGAGTATGATACAACATCATGAAGAGTTGCTGAGGCCAATTCATGGTGAACAGCATCTATTTAGGTGTCTCTCCAGGGGCAGAGTCAAGACCACTGTGTATAATTATGAAATTCAGGTCCAACTTCCCTACTTAAGCCCTGTGCTTTGATCTGCTAGAGGAAGGTACAAAGTCACCCCAGGTACAAGTGGTGGCCCTGCAGAGAGTGAGCATGGGGGTGAATCCAGGCTTGGAATTAGAATAGCAGGAACTGAAGAAGGTCAGAGAGTGTGGGCAAAGGAGTGCAGCATTCCAGTATTTGCCCGTGGGATCCAGGTCAGATAGGAGATGTGATTGGTGGGTTTTGAGAGAACATGGTGAAATAAGGAGAAGTGGGTATATAGAAATTTTAGTAAAGGGAAAGAAAAGGTTCAGAGAATACTAAAGTTAGGAATTTATTCTGAAACCCAGTAGGTCATGAATAACAGCACCAGCTATAACATGTGACTTGATTTTGTCACTGGTTGTGCCAAGATTATTTTATTTCTCTAGAAGTAATTGTGGAGAAGGAAAGAAGTTACTGTTTGTGTTCTGTATTCCACCATGTTCTAAGAATTGAAATTTTCTCTTCTGTTTTATAGCTAAGAATCTCTTGCTCCAATATAATTAGGATCATCTAATGTATGGATCTTGCAGTTTTGTAGAAAATATTTTAGTTTTAAAGTTCAGGTTTTGAAGAACTAGTCCCTCTGTAGTGATGCCATCCTTTTCATTCCATAGATCAGTGCCATTCATATCTTCTTCTCTGCTGGCCACTGTAAGTTATTTTCCCTTGCTTGAAAAGATGGAATTGTTCCCAGAGACCCAGGAGTGCTTTATCCTAGTCCTTCTACCATCATGGGTTAGACAGAATGGGTTTCAGAGTCTTACCAACGTCAGTTTGATTTAGACTCCACTTTTTACTTGTTGAACATTGGTCAAGTTATGCAAACCCAGTTTCTTCATGTGTAAAACAGAGCATGCTATCTTCCTCAAAGTCAGTTGAGGAGAGACATAAGGAAATATCTGCAAAGCTCTTAGTGTACTCCCTGATACATGGCAAGTGCTGAACAAATGGTAGATACTATTTTTTTTTTGTTAAAATTTTTAAAAAATTTTAGCAAAAATACATAACATAAACTTTACCATCTTAACCATTTTTAAATCCACAGTTCAATGGCAGTAAGCACATTCACATTGTGTGGTCATCACCACCATTCATTCACAGAACTCTTCTTGTAAAACTGAAACTCTGTACCCGTTGAACAACAGCTTCCCATTTTCCCTTTCTTCTAGTCCCTGGCAGCCACTATTCTGCTTTCTGTCTCTATGAATTTAACTGCTCTAAGCACCTGATGTAAGTGGAACCGTACAGTGTTTGTCCTTTAGTGACTGGGTGTTTTACTTAGCACCACATTCTCAAGGTTCAGTCATGTTATAGCATGTGTCAGATTTCCTTCCTTTTTAAGGCTGAATGATATTTCATTGTGCTTATAGACTTTTTTTTTTTTTAACCCATTCTTCTGTTGATGGACACTTGGTTGTTTCCACCTTTTGGCTGTTGTAAATAATGCTGCTTTGAGCATGGGTGTACAAATAATCTGTATGAGTCTTTCCTTTCAGTTCGTGTGGGTATAGACCCCAAAGTGGGATTGCTGGATCAATAGGCAGTATTAGCACTTGTAGAAGATTACATTTTTGAAAAACTTGTAAGCTGAAGTGATGTAAGTTGAGTTTGACTTTTCAGCATAGATAATGGTAAAGTAGGAGGTTATAGACTTAATCTATGAGCTCATGATGTCTAGCTTTTTTTTTTTTTTTTTAAATAACCCACATTCATCATCTCTAAATTATTTTCTAGTGGAGTTTTGCATGGTATGTTAACCAGGGCACTACTCTAATCACTGACATAAAATAATACTTATATAGTATCATGGAATGTAATTGCCATATTTCATTTTAACACAAAGTGGTTTCTTAGCCTTCTTACCATTTCTGTTTGCCATTCTTTTAGGGTCAGTCTACTGGTAACAAGTCTTTTAGTTTTCCTTCAGCTGAGAATGTCTTGATTTCTCTTTTCCCTGAAGGATATTTTTGCTGGATATAGAATTCTAGGCTGACAGTTCCCTTTTTTTTTCAGCATTTGAAAGATGTTGTACCACTTTTCTTCTGCCTCTGTGGTTTCTGGTGAGAAATCTGATGTTATTCCAGTTGTTTTTCCCCTCTAGGTAAGATGATATTTCTCTCTCACTACTTTCAAAAATTTTCTCTTTGTCTTTAGTTTTCAAAGAGTTCGATTGTGATGTGGCTTGGCATGGATTTCTTTGGATTTATCCTGGGTTCACTCAGCTTTTTGAATATGTAGACTTATGTATTTTGCCATTTTTTAAAAAAAAGTTTATTTATTTATTTTTAAGTAATCTCTGCACCCAGTGTGGGGCTTGAACTCACCACTCTGAGATCAAGAGTTGTGTGCTGTTATGACTGAGCCAGCCAGGTGTCCCTGTCTTTTGCCAGATTTGCAAATTTTCAGCCACAGTTTGAGTAATTTTCTAAGGTTTGCACTCTTTCTCCTTTTCTTCTAGGTCTCGGGATGATATGAATGATAGATCTTTTGTTATAGTCCTCCAGGTGCTTGACACTGATCATTTTTTTTTTAATTCTATTTTTTTTCTTTGTTGTTTAGATTGGGTAATTCCTGTTGTTCCTATCTTTAGGGTCACTGATTCTTTTCTCTGTCATCTTCATTCTGCTATTGAGCCCACCTAGTGAGTTTTAATTTCAGTTAATGTATTTCATCTGTTCTTTCTTTGCTGAGACTATTTTTTCATTTGTTTCATGTCTGTTCATAATTGCTTATTGAAATGTTTTTTATGATGTCTGCTCTAAAAATCCTTCTCAGGTAATTCCAATATCTGTGTCATCTTGGTACTGGTATCAGCTGATAGTCTTTTCTTATTCAAGTTCAAATTTTCCTTGTCCTTGGAAGGATAAGTAATTTTGATTATATCCTGGACATTTTGGGTATTATGAGACTCTGGATCTTATTTGAATCTTCTCTGTGTGTGTGTTTTTTTAAAAAAGATTTACTTATTTATTTGAGAGAGAGATTGAGCGAGTGTGTGCATGTGAGTGTGGGGGGTAGGGGCAGAGGGAGAGGGAGAGAAAAATCTCAAGCAGAGTTGTGCTGATCCCATGATCCTGAGATCATGACTGGAGCAGAAATGAAGAGTTGGGTGCTTAACTTACTGTGCCACCCAGGTGCCCCTAAATCTTCCATTTTAATAGACTCCTCTGATACCATGTCTGTAGGGGAAAAGGGAGCACTTCATTATTACAAGGTGGGGATGGAAGTCCAGGTTCCTCATTGGCCTTTATTTACAGCTTGTGGGGGGAGGGGTGCCTTGTTACTGCCTTTTGAAATTCAGGTTCCCCATTGGTGATATTGTTATTTAGATTGTTAGTTTTGTACTTGGTGAAATAGCCTGAATAGTCTCTGAGCTGTTACCCTTAAATTTAGCTTCTATTGTGGTGCTATTTGTGTTTAATAAGTTATTTCATGATGTTTAAGTTCTCACTAGCCCTCTCTAATCACCTGCTTTCCTAAGCTTAGTATATGTTTAACATTAACACATTGAATAAAAGATTGAAGTGAAGAAACAAGATTATAGTTTTTACTTTACTAACTTTGAAATTTATTTATTTATTTTTAAAGATTTTATTTATTTATTTGTCAGAGAGAGAGGGAGAGAGAGCGGAGCACAGGCAGACAGAGTGGCAGGCAGAGGCAGAGGGAGAAGCAGGCTCCTTGCTGAGCAAGGAGCCTGCTGTGGGACTCGATCCCAGGATGCTGGGATCATGACCTGAGCCGAAGGCAGCTGCTCAACCAACTAAGCCCCCCAGGTGTCCCTGAAATTTATTTTTTAAAGGAGAGAAAAACCTACCTGGGCAAGATTTCCATTTTTCCCATTAATAATATGCTGGGTTTTATTAAGACTCTTACAATTTATTTTTAGAAGAGGTCAGTATATTAGAAATCGTCAGAAGTGGATTTGACAGAAGGCTTGAAGTAATGCAGTGATAAGTGTTTCATTTCATTTGCTAACTCACCTGTGGTTTCAGGTTGACAACATAGACCTTAAAGATGATGCATATGGCTTTAGAATACCAGATTTTTGAGATGCCTAGAGGTCATCTGTGGTATAGTAATGACAATACCAGATCCCAGTTCTGAATCACTTACTAAAGGGGTGATCTTGGGAAAAACCCAGAAACTCTAAAAGTTGACTTTTCCTCTCAGAACAATGGGTGTCATAATACCTAAATTGAAGATTGTTAAGAATATTCAACGAGGTAATACCTGAAAGCAACTTAACTGATATTACAGATGGGAGAGATAATTATCTAGTCTAGCTACTTCAAGCATATGACTATGATGGGTTAAGGATAATGCACCTGATTCTGTATGATTTCCAGGGCTCTGTGCCAAGAGATTATGGGTTATATACATGTATGTGTCTTTAAAACACTTAGAAAAGTCTTAATTATGAAAACTTTCAAGTACGTAGCAAAGTACTGAATAAGACAGAGTGAATACCCAGGTACTCATTATCCAGAACTAACAAATGCCGTATTTATTCGCTCCAGATCTTTTTTTAAAGAAAACATTCAGAATATAACTAAAGCCCTATCCTTCCATCCCTGAAATTGGTGTAGAACATTTCTGTGTACATTTTTGTCATATTACAACATGTATAGGTAACCATACACAATGTCACGGTTGTTTTGGATAATTTAAAACACAAATAAAATGATTTTATACCATGGCTGTCTTTTTGCAGATGAGATTAGATATTTCTGAGATTGATCTGTGTTGCTACTACAGGTCTGATGCCACAGAGCTTTTCATTTTGGTTTATCCATTCTTCTGTTGTGGACATTTCATTTTTGCTTTGTGCTAACTGTGCTATAATGGACACCTTGCACATGTCTTCTGTACATTTTTGCAATTTCTAGGGGAATTACCTAGAAATGGAGTTGAGTTGCCAAATATGTTAACTTTACTCAATAATACCAAATTATTCTTCAAAGCATTTGTACCAGTTAACATTACGGCACTGTCCTATCTCTGTATCGCCCATGTCTTTGCTAGTACTTGTTGGTATCAGACTTTGACATTTTGTCAATCTGGTGTGCAAGAAATATTTTGTTGTTATTTAAATTTGTGTACCTGATTAGTTTGTGCATCCTTTTATATTGACAATTTAGATTACTTTTTCTATACATTCTCTATGCCTATCCTTTGTACATTTTTCTTTTTAGTTGTCTTATTTTTATTAATTAGCAGTATATTTTTATGCCAGCCCTTTATTATACGGGGTAAAATGGTTTCCTAACCTTTGATTAGTTTATTTTCTTTACAGCAACTTTTGAAATCAACTATGGTATGTGTTTGAAAAATTAGAATACTTTGATTTTTTATTCTCAAAGGTGATTTTAGTAATAATACTTACAATAATCCATGCTTTTGGATATGGCAGAGAGGGCTAATGAGGCTAATATTTCTTTGAATGAACTAGAATTTTATATCCTTAATTAATATCTAGAGGATAAAGCTGCTTAATTTTCACAGACTTTTGGTCAGTTGAAATCAATGGGCAGATTCTGAGCTTCTGAGCACCAATTATGATTAAGTGACTATTGTGAAGTTTTGTTATTTGCAGAACCTCCTTCAGCACACCGGTAACTTGGGCACATTCCCATTGCATCAGCAGCGTTAGCAAATTGGAGTTCTTGGGCACTCAGAATGTTCTGTTGATCTTATTACAGTGATTTCTATACAGTGAATAAACGCGCTGCAGTAAGCGCTTTCTCCTTTCCCTAACCAGTCCTCTTGCTAACAAAATAACTTAATTGAGAAATTCAAACTGTTGGGGCAAGTGGAATTGAGTTGTGGCTGAGGCTCTTTGGGTATCTTTTGTGGTGCAATCAAGTAGCACTTATTCAACAACTTTCCTTGCTGTCCCGCCTAAAAAAAAAATCCCACCTAATCTCCCAAATCACTTTGCAAAACAAAAGGACACACAGAAGATTGAGAAACCGGGAGGACCCGTGCTGGGTGTTGTATACCGAGCCCTCCCTCTCCTTTCCCTGCTGGTTACTATTTATATGTAACTGCTTCGATAATTATATATAATTATATATCTGTTTTGAAGTTGGGTGTGAAAGTATGCTGTCTTCACTTTACTGACAGGCGTTTGGTTGTCCAAGCCATTTGGCACCACTGCCTGTGGGAGGGTAGTTTGCCATGAGCAAGTGTAGGTGGGCAAAATTCTAGGTAGAGATGAACAACTGGTGGAAGACTGGACTTGCAAATCCAAATCTTAAGGAAAAGTTCCTGGTCTGGAGTTTACAGATTTGCCTTTCTTAAGGGCAGTGGCCGTGTGCTGGGCTCAGTGCGTGTTTGCCTCAGGATGCTTGCTATTTAGTGCGGTGAATGAGCCTCCCAACCACACGGATACTAGCTGAATGTTTTGTCCTTGGTGGAACGTGGGTCATACTTCCTTCTCCCACTTACTGAAATCTTTCCTGGACTCAGCAGTTGGCATCAGATACCATCTCTGTACCACACCTTCATGATTTAAAAATTTTATGGAAAACTCCAATAAAGAATGTGTGAAAAGAGTAACTGTCCTCTATTTAATTACAAATTCTGTTTTTCCTATTTACCCACATTACCACAGCCCTTTGAGAAGCAAACACACACACACAGCCCACATCTCAGGTGAGAAATTGAGGCTCACAGAGGTGAAGTGCTGGCTTAGTGACATTGCAGCTCAAATCAAGTCTTCTGCCTCCCAGTGCCTTGTTCATTCCATTTTTTGGCATTTGTTCACTCCAAGATGGGGTCACTAGAAGAGCAGCTTCCTACTATTACAGGTGCCCTTCCCATGTATACTTGGGACCACCTACTTAGGTAAATCCTCTACCATTCATTCATTCATTCATTCAAGTGGTCAGTCCATCATTCATTTACTATCTGAGTGCCTATTAGAGCTCAGTGATGATGATATAGTACTGGACACAACCTACACACTGCCTTCATGGAGCTTATCATACGGAGGTGAAGAGAGACCGCAACTAAATTCAATTAAGTGTAATGACAGCTATGACAGAAGAAGAGGGTCCTCGTTGAAAATTCCTCCTTTTTTTCTTCAACATAAAGGGAGATTAAAGAAAAAGATTTTATTTATTTATTTGACAGAGAGAGAGACAGCCAGGGAGGGAACACAGCAGAGGGGGTGGGAGAGGGAGAAGCAGGCTTCCCGCCAAGCAGGGAGCCCCATGCAAAGCTCCATCCCAGGACCGTGGGATCATGACCTGAGCAGAAGGCAGATGCTTAACAACTCAGCCACCCAGACACCCCACATAAAGGGAGATTTCAAATTCAAATATTTTAAAGAACATGGATCTCTTGGAATGTGAGACTCTTTTGAAGTTTTTTACTATGACACTGAGTTGAGAGCCATAAAATAAACAAAGACTCCTGACTTTAGAATGCTGGAGATCATTTAGTTTGCTGCTTTGTAGCCAAACCAATGGGAATCTGCTTTTTTTTAGCCTTCTGAGGAGGAAAACTAGAATTTCTGGGCAGCAGTGCTCCATGCTAAACAGCACCTAGCAAAGAGGGGCATAATAAATTATTCTGTGGGTCTCTGACTCAGAACATTCTCCACACTTAATCTTCCACCTGGATTCCTTTTAGTGCTTTGGAATAACAGATCAGTGGAGATGAGCTTTGTTTGGCTATTTCTGGATTAAGTGTTAGGGGAAAAAAGAAAAAGGAAAAGAAAACCACAAAAACCCAATGTGCAGTTTAAATAAAGAAAAATGAGTTTTACTTCCAAGAGAGCTTTTGCCATTTTATTAATGCTTATTCTCCTTCAGAGAGCTCATTATTGAACAGAGTGTGACAGTAGTTTACCGTGGTGAATGTGTCTTGTCTGGGCCAGGGGATGAATTAGAGCACTGATAAAGGCCAGAGGAGCGGGTGGAACTGTACCTAAATTACCCCGAGATAGTTGCCAAGCTATTCGACTTTTTTAAAGACCTCCAGAGAGCGTCCTTAATCGCCTCTGGTTTCCCTTTCCAGTGTTTAATACCTTTGCTGTCAGGAAATTCTTCCTCATATTTAACCCAATTTTCCCTTGCCACAGTTCGATCCCATTTCTCTCGTTGTCCTTGGTGGAGACAGAATAGCGGGTCATTATCTTGTTGGTAATATCCTTAATGTCCTTGAAGGGCATCAGGAAGTTTCTCTTAAATGTATGTGATCTCCAGTGAAATGAAACCTATACCTTTTCGCTCTTCCCTACCCCTCTTCTCACGGGTCCTATTTTAAAATATAATCTTTGACATTCTGCACTTAAGTGTCTGATCTGAATATTCACATTAGTCCTTTCTTGAGGCATCCATTTGATCCTGTTTTTACTCAAAGAGGAAGATCATCTTGTTGCTTGCCTTACTAATGGTTCATTCAGCTTCACTGCCCTTTCCTGCCCTCCCTCTAGGTGTGAGGCGCCATTCTAGAGGCTGAAGGGGATGTGACAAGGAGTTCCTATCTTTGACTTACACGTACTAGGAGGGACCCTAATGCTTCTCACCACTCATGGTCTCTCCATAGACTGATAGTTAATGGATTGGGCCTGCTGCTTTCTCTTGTCCATGAACACATTTGATTCCAGTTTACATTTTGGTACATTTGGAATTTCCATCGACCTTATCCTCAGAAAGATAAGGCGTGTCAGTAATGTTGACAATATCATGCTATCAGTATGTTCCTCCCTCTTGATTTAATTTTATGGGTGACACAAAGGAAATTGGAGCATCCAAACTTTGTATACAGAACTGATGGGTGAACATGTCTGTTGTCCAATGGGCTTCTGTACCATCCTCACAAAGGGGTGTGACTGATCTTTTATCTCCCCAGTACTTCTCAGAAATGCGTGACATGTTTTTAAGTGAACTTAGTGACTACTGGTTGGTTGTCAAATGAGTTATTGGGAAATTTGCTTTATTTTGTTGTTGGTTTCTGTCTCCTTATTCCTTTCACCTAAACATAAAAGTAGCTCAGAGCTTTTGCCTGGCTGCCAGTGTGGGCAGCCCTCCCACCTCGGCTGCCAGGCTTTTAGCAGATGAAATAAAAATCTATTTATAACTGGTCTCTGATGGATTTCCTCCCTACCTGTGGTAGTGCTCCATCAGCAGGTGTACTGAACAGATGGAGAAGGGTTTTTAATTTTTTCAGTTCAATTAGATCAACTCTCCAGGTTCAGACCAGCACATTCCCTTTCTTACTTAGTTTCTTCCTCTTGGCATTAAAATTGCTGAGCATAGCAAAACACAAATTAAGACCAGGAGATACAATGCATATAGTGCCTACCTTTAAAATAAGTACTCTGGCAAAGGAACCACATTTGACACCAGACAGTGTATCGGTTTTAATCCTTCTCTCCCTAGCACCTAATCTTAATGTTAATAGAATTAATATTTGGAGTACTAAAATGCTGACGTGTATGCATGCTTTCTTTTTCCTTATCATGTGCTTTCAGCATTTGAATTTACACATTTTGAAAATATATCATGCTGTTTTTCATGAACAGTTTGTCTCTGATAGTAGTTCAGTATATATTGTGAAGAACTGAAATGAGGAACTGAAGTCATTAATTTCATGAAGTTCGTTTGCTACCTTTTCCCACCGATGGTTGAATTGTCCAGGATAGTGATGAAATGGTAGCACGCAGTCCAAAACTAGTCTGAATGTGACCTTATTTAGCTCTGGATTTTATCATCACTAGCCAGTAAAAGATAGGTTACCATAATTTCTGACCTCAGTGTATTTATGGGCATGTTCTACTTGGCACATTTGCCCTCAGTAGGTTCTATCATCTCTTATTCCCAAGGCCCTAGATTTTACTTAATCCCTAGCTCTCAGCTGTGTGGCCAAGACTGCCTCATTGAGTGATTCATGCGTTCAGTAGACATGTACTAAGCTCCTGTCCAGTTTTATGACATTGCTGTCACCGAGGCCCACAGTTTAGGCCCTCCTCTGTTCCCTCTGGCACCATCAAAATTGTTTAGTTAATATCTCTTTGAAGCTGGGTTTGAAACAAGCAAGATTTGGCCTATTTCAGTATTTTTTTAAAATTCAGATTTTAATAGAAGCCAGATCCCACCACCACCCATTTTATTTTGCTCAATTCTTAATCATTCTTCGGTGATTTTTTTTCCATAGATGTGGATTGTCCAGATTTGTGGCTTGCTCTCTAGCCTCTTTTCCCATCTTCTTGCCCACTGGGATTCATATCAGAGGTGTCTGCAGCCAAGAGAGATTCAAATAAGTCACTGCTGGCTAGAAATAGGGGGAACAGTTTAGATAGGAGAAATAGCATAAATGAGAACCACCACTGCTCACCCATGTCATTGTCTGATGAATGCATTTGAAGATTCTCTTTAGTTGTTTGCTGTACTTTTTAAAATGGGCTCTCATATTTGGACAATAACTTAAATATTATCCAGCAAAATCACCTCCTCTGATCCTTCTGTCTCCTTTGCAGAATCTGTGTCAAGTGACTGTCTTGGTTTTCACAATAGAGATCTCGCTTTCTCCAAGGCTGGCTGACCTGTGCTATCTTTGGTAGGTTATTCTATAGAGCTGTGATGCTGTGATCTTTCTTCTTATTACTTTCATGTGCTAATCCTCCTTGTACCTTTTGGGGTCACACAGAACAAAATCTAATTTTGATATGTGGCAGCCTTTCACATGTTTGAAAAATACCCCTTCTGTATTCAACCATTTATATATGACATGATTTAGGTGCCTGGCTTTCCTCTAACCCACTCCAATTTAGCTACTTCTGTACTACAGAAGGGCATGCAAAATGCAGAGCAACATTTTCTCAAGGTGCAGTCTGACAAGTGCCAGGAAGAGCCAGATCATCACTGTTCTAGTTAGAGGTCTAGAGGTCAAGCAAGTCCGAAAATTTCTTACTTGCTTTATTTGTCTACATAGAGCCTTAGTCCTCCAGTAAGATGACAGAGTTTCTGTTGTATCCAGGGACAGGTGGACTATTTCTGGGCTGTGATGGATTCACTTTGATCATCTGGACCTAGCTTCTGTCATGCCTTGGTACCCACTACATGGCTGCGTGTTCATGGTTTGTGAATATATGGTGAATGATGTCAGATGGGTGCTGAATGACAAATTTGGGGCCATCTGGAATGCTTATGTGGCCTGTGAACATAAATCATTCCACCTCCCCCTGGCTCCTTCCCTCATTGTAATCCTACACTGCTGTATAGTTTTTTCTCACAGGGCCACTTAATCTTGTCTCCTTTTAAATACTTTGTAAAAGTGAAAACAATGGGATGCTAGGTCCTCAAAATACATAAAATAGATTCCCAAGTTAAGTCCACTTATGATTCATCCATCCCTTCTCCTGTAGCAAGCAGAATCATCATAGGGAGGGACCATCAGACAGGTTTCTTGGTAATTTTTATTATTATTATTATTATTATTTTTGCATAGCTTTGGCATATCATGTGTCATTTACAAGGGGAAGGGTATATGATTGGGGATGGAAGTATCTTAATGTGGGAATATTCAGTCTCTCCAGAAGTACCTGACACAAGGTAGGTGCTCAGTAAATGTCTGTTGAATGAAGGAACGAAGCAGAAGCTTTTACTCTACATCGTGGCCACCATTGTTTCAGAAGCTATTATGCCACAAGAGTGGCAGAGTTTCCTCCAGCTTCCTAATGGGTCCTTACCTAACTGCCATGTTTGGGTGGCTCTAGGATGGAGGTCTCTCAAATCTCTATTATTTTACTTTATTATTATTTTTTATTTTAAGTAGGCTCTATGCCCAATGTGGGGCTTGAACTTATGACCTTGAGATTAACAGTCACATGCTCTACTCACTGAGCCAGCCAGGCACCCCCAAATCCTATTAAATATGTCAAATCCCCAAGCTGTCTTAGATTAATACTATCTCTCAAATAGTTGCCTCATGTAGATTCAGCCTTACTGAATTTACTTTAAATAATACTCATTTAACAGATATGTTTGGAGTATTTTCCATATGCTAGGTGCTATGCTGAGAACTGGGGATACAGTGGAGAACAAAAAAATCAGATCTCTGTCTTCAGCCCAGTGGGGGGACAGACCAAATACATGTTACCTAGGTAGGTTGTGTGTGTGTGTGTGTGTGTGTGTGTGTGTGTAGTATATCACCACAGATCGTAAAGCACAAGTGCAAGGAGCTATGAGAACATAGTTTTGAGCTACTACTGTGTGCTAGGCATTTTGCTGAGTACTAGGATTAGATAGAGCAAGGATGTTAAAAAGGAAGAGAAATTAAATAGGTACAGTCTGTCATCAGGAAACTGAGAATCTAGCTGCAGAGAAATAAAAACATTTATGGCCCACTCTGAGAAGTCCCATGAGAAGTATTATGAGCAAAGTGTTACCAAGTTACAGAGGAAGGCATGACCAATTCTGTGCTACAATGAACTTGATATTTAGTTGGATCTTAAATGATGAGTAGAACTGTATTAAGTGTAGGGACCAGAGGAGACAGTCCAGGCAGGGAAAAGCATAAGTGAAGACAGAAGACAAAACTATGTGGGATAGCTGAGGTCTGCCAAGTAGTTCCATGTGGCTAGAGCACAGAGGGAGTCGTAGGCTCCTAGAAGGTAAAGTGGGAAGGAAGTGGTGCAGTTTGTTGAAGACCTTGCTGTGCAAAGTTAGGATCCTTGCTATAGAGACAAGCTTCAGAATATATGTTTAAATGGATGATTTTCTAAGAAAATCGAAATTTCTGGAAAACAGAAATTACCAGAATTGCCTTTAAAGTAGAAGGTAGAAGAGTATAAGTAGATCAAGAATAACGAAAGGCATGGAGAAGAGAAAGCTATTAAGAAATTAGGATTTAAAATGTCTTGGGATTATGTAGTTTTTAAAAGCAAAGTATATGGCTAGAATGCCTAGATTATTTCACATCTTCCAGAACACAGAGGACGAAGGAAAGTGTGGTCCTTCATGTTATTAGACTGGAATAACCTGTTAAGGACAGTCAGGATAAAAGCCAAATCTAAGATGTTAGCTGTTATAAAAAGAGAACTTCTTTTCACTTCTCAGTGGAGCTAGCACTGTGTTCCATACTATGTCCTTTGAACACTCTCCATTATTTAAGCCTCACAGACCCCCCTCGGTGAGTGCTATTCTGTGGTTAGCAGTTGGGAGACCAAGGCTTTAGTGAGGACTGGCTGGGCTCACTTCATCTGGGCATATAACCTCTTATTCTTAATGTTGGGCTTTTGTGGTCGGTCCTTTTCTTGGTCAGATTTGCCAGAAATTTATTTACTTTATTTTTCTTTTCAAAGACTTAGTTCTTAGGTTCATTTATTTATCCGAGTAGATTTCTTCTGCTTTATTTGCATTTTGTTCTCTAATTCATTAGTCAGTTCTAACACCCACATCCCAGGTTTAATCAACATTCTGAGACCACCTCCTTATTTTAAAAGAATAACTTGCCATAGGTAGTGTTTACTCCAGAAACACAAGGATAGTTCAGTGTTAGGAAAGCTAGTATTATAATGAGTCCTATCAATTTGTTAGAGGGAAAACTCTTTATGGTCATCCTGATAGTTACTCAAAACAGTTTGATTTAATCCAATGTCTACTTTTTCTTAAAAATAAACAAAAAGCTCTTTGTCAATGGGAAAGAGAAAATTCTTTCCTCACATGATAGAGTATCTACGAAAACCATTAGCAAAAAAACCCCCCAAAAACAAAAAAACCCAAAACACTGTTAGCAATATTACTTAACTTGCTGGTGAAAAAAAAAAACAAACATTCATATTGAAGTCATGACCAGATAAAATGCCTGGTATTTTCATAGTTATTCAACCTTGTTTTAGAAATTTCAGCCAGTGCCATAAACAATATAAATAAATGCAAATATTGGAAAAGAAACAAAAACGTTATTTTCAGTTATAACTCCTAGAAAGTTCATGAAAATGTACTTATTGCATGTGTATCATATATGCTAAGCTTCCTGTCTTGCAAAACTTGCAGTGTGTTGGGGAAGACATTCA
>ML103284.1:46501-65027 GCA_003697995.1 Taxidea taxus jeffersonii
TTGACTCCTTTGTCATATTCCTTTGTGTGTCTACTACAGGTTTTTCCTTTGTGAATATCACGAGGCTTACATAAAATATCTTATAACATCCTATTTTAATCTGATAAGTTAAATTCAACAAGATACAGAGACATTAAATTTTATTTCTCCCCCCATCCTCCTATTTTAGGTAATTGATGTTACTATTTACATCTTTTTTGTATTGTGAATCCAATAACAAATTATCATAGTTCATTATTGTAGTTCATTTGTTTGGTTTTTAACTTTTTTTTTTTTAAGATTTTATTTATTTATTTGACAGACAGATCACAAGTAGGCAGAGAGGCAGGTGGGGGGTGGGGATGCAGGCTCCCTGCTGAGCAGAGAGCCCGATGCGGGACTCCATCCCAAGACCCTGAGATCATGATCTGAACCGAAGGCAGAGGCTTTAACCCACTGAGCCACCCAGGCACCCCCAGTTTTTAACTTTTGAACTAGAGCTGTAAGTGAATTACATACAAACATTACAATATTAGGGAATGTGACTTTGACTGTGTTTTTACCTTTAGCAGTAAATTGTACACATTCCTATATTTTTACAATGTTAATTAGCACATTATTTCCATATGCAGAGTGCTGTATAACATTTCCTGAAAGGCAGATCTGGTAGTGATGAACTCCCTTAGCTTTTGTTGGTTTGGGAAAGTATTTCTCCTTCATTTCTGAAGGATGGCTTTGCTGGGTATAGTATTTTTGATTGCTAGGTTTTTTTTGTTTTTGTTTTTTTTCCCTTTTAAGATTTTGAATATATCATTCCATTCTCTTCTGGCTTGCAAAGTGTTTTTGAGAAATCTGCTTATAGTCTTATTGGGGCTCCCTTGAATATGACAGGTCACTTTTCTCTTGCTGCTTTTAAAATTCTCTCTTCATTTTTGATTTTTGACAATTTAATTTTGATGTGTCTAGTTGTAGCCCTATGCAGTTCAATAAATTTGGGGTCCTTTGGGCCTCATGAATCTGGATGTCTAGTTCTCTCCCTGAGTTTGGGAAGTTTTCAGCCATTATTGCTTTAAATAATTTTTCTGTCCCTATCACTTCCTTTTTGCCTTCTGGGTTCTCATAATGTGTATATTATCTCTTTTGATGGTATCTCTAGGCTTTCTTCACTCTTTTTTGTTCCTTTTTCTTTTTGCTCCTCTGACTGGATAATTTCAAATGACCTGTCTTTCAGTTCATTAATTCTTTATTCTACCTGGTTGAGTCTGACGCTGAAGATTTCTACTGAATTCTTTAATTCAGTCACTCTAGAATTTCTTTTTTTAAAAATTTTTTATGATTTCTAGTTCTTTGTTCAACTTCTCATTTTGTTCATGTGTTGTTTTCCTAACTTCATTTAGTTGTCTGTGTGTTCTTATAGTTCACTGTACTTCTTTAAGAGGACTATTCTCTTTGTTTATTTACTTAAGTTTTTAAATTTTAATTCCAGTCTAGTTAACATATGGTGTTATATTAGTTTCAGGTGTACAGTATAGTGATTCAGCAATTCTGTATATTGTCCAGTGCTCATCATGATAAGTGTACTCTTAATCCCCTTTACCTATTTCACCCATCCCTCCACCCACCTCCTCTTTGGTAACTATTAATTTGTTCTCTGTATTTAAGAGTCTGTTTCTTGATTTGTCTCTCTCTCTCTTTTTAAAAAAGGTATTGTTAATATAAAATAGTTAAAAAATGTTAAAAGAGGAAAAGTTAAAAAAAAGAATAAGAAAAAAATAAAATTAAAAAAATTTAACTTTGCAAGACTAAAGAATCATGGGGAAAAAACCCATGGATTCTGTGCTTTGCTTTTCCCCTAGCTCTGGAGTTCTGCAGTTCTCACTGATCGGTGATCTGGATCTTGGCTGGATGTTCTTGCTAATCTTCTGGGGATGGGGCCTGTTGCAGTGATTCTCAAATGTCTTTGCCCAGAGCAGAATTGCACTGCTCTTGCCAGGGACCAGGCTAAGTAATTACTTGGGTTCGCTCTTGGGAGCTTATTTTCCCTGAACGCTTTCCATAGAGCTTTGGAGGATGGGAGTGAAAATGGTGGCCTCCCAATCTCCAGCCCAGAGGAGCCAAGAGTTCTGAGCCCCACTCCTCAGTGCACCCTCAGAGAAAAGCAGTCAATCCCTCCCATCTCCCTGGTCTCTGGCCATACTCCAGGCTCACCCGGCCTGTAACCGAGCATTTCTGTCTCTGGCGCATGGCCCGTTTGGAGTCTCTAAACCCAGTAGATTCCTGCTGTGTGCTCCTGTACCGCTCCTCCCAGAGGGGGAAGGAGGGGATCTCTCCAGATTTGCCATTTGTGGGGTCACTGCTCAAAGACTAGTGACTGACTGTGCCTTGTATCACAGCTTAAGGTAACCCTGAGCTGAGAACTCACTCCTCGGCTCCGTGTCTGCAGCTGGCTTCCGCACTCCGAAACCTGGCAGCTCTGCCACACTCAGACACCCCCAATCTTTCTGTGACCCCGCAGGTCTTGAGACCACACTGTCCCCATGAGGGCTTCACCCCCGTTTGGCCTCTGGAGTGACATCCCTCAGTGGAGCAGACTTCTAAAAGCTCTGATTTTATGCTCTGTTGTTCCACCACTTGCCAGGAGCAGGCCCCTCCCCACTGGGATCTATCTTCCCGTCGCTTTGGATTCACTTCTCTGCATGTCCTACCTTCCAGAAAGTGGTCGATTTTCTGTTTCTAGAATTGCTGCTCTTCTCTTCTATTTCCTGTTGAGTTTGTAGGTCTTTGGAATGATTTGATAACTATCTAGCTGAACTCCTGGAACCTAATGATATTTCAGTCTGTTACTCCTCTGCCATCTTGCTTCCTCTCTCTTTCTGTCTTTTTAAAGAGGATTATTCTGAAAATTTTGATAGAGAGTTCATTGATCTCTATTTCTTTAGGGTGACATTGCAACTTTATTAGTTTACTTTGGTGATACCATGTTTATGTGATTTTTTGTGATCCTTGATTCTTTCTATTAGTATTACATATTTGAATAAGTAGTCTCCACTTTTCAGACTTCACAGGTTTGCTTCAGGGAGAAAAACCTTCACCAGTCAGCTCAGAATGGGGCGTTGGACAGGTTAGCTGGTAATGCTCACAGCAGGTGGAACTTGATGTTGGGGTCTCTGCCTATGTTCTGAGGATGGGAGCGGTGACACTAGCTGGGCTGTGTGGTTGGGTGGGCCTTTTGGCTGGCCTCTGTGCTCAGTCAGGGCCATTGGGTGGGCTTCTTGATCTGGCAGAGCTGCTAGCTGTGGTCAGGTGATATAACTAGCTAGACTCTGCAGTCACCTCTGGTTGAGCAAGGTTACAGACTTTGTTCCCTGGCAGGGTAAGTCAGGTAGTTTGTTGGCTATGCTATGCTGCTGGGCAAGGTCACACTGGCTGAGTTCTTTGATTGGAAGGGCCTTCAGCTATATCTTGAAGTTGGGCGGGTCTAGAGACGGGGCTCCACACTCAAGCAGGAGAAACTATCCAGGCTCCTTTGTTGAGTCGGGCTGCAGGCTATGCTCTGAGATTGTGCAAGGTGTCTGACTGGACTCCCTGTCTAGGCTGGGGCCATAGGCTCTGTTAAGCAGATGACTAGGGCTGTAGGCTGCATTCTGTGGCTAGGGAGTACCATAAGCTCCAAGGCTTCCATGAGTTATTTTAGGCTCTCTGGTTGTTGGAGGCCAGAGGCCGTACCTAACAGTTGAGCCAGATTGATGGCCTGGTTCCCTGCCAAGCCCTGCTGAAGCTGGACTATAGGATGAGCTTTGTGATAGAGCGGGTTCTCTAGCCAGACCTACTAGTCAGACAAATGTGGAGACTATACTCAATAGGTGGGCAAGGTTGCAAATTTGCTTCCCTGTCTGGGCAGGCCCATAATATAGCCTCTACAGCCAGTATGGCTTCAGGTACAATTGCCAATCAAGCTCTAGCCAGATGAATCCACTGGCTCATTCCTGCAGATGGACAGAGCCACTGGCTGGGATCTATACTCCAGTGCCCCTGCAAACAGGGATGTGGTTTCCCACAATCCCAGGGCTGGTTGCTATAAGCTCTGCTCCCTGCACCAACTCTAACTAATCTCTGTTCGTCAAGCTCTGCAGGTTTCCCTAGTGATCTCTATGTGGTGAGATCTGAATGGGCCTCCCAGGAGT
This sequence comes from Taxidea taxus jeffersonii, assembly GCA_003697995.1. Lineage (NCBI taxonomy): Eukaryota > Metazoa > Chordata > Mammalia > Carnivora > Mustelidae > Taxidea > Taxidea taxus. The sequence goes on from ML103284.1 coordinate 50,665, forward strand.
CACCCTGTAATACTGGGGTAGCTAGATGTCCATCTTGGGCTCTCTTTTTCCATGGAGGAATTGTAGGTCCAGGGGGTGCTCTTGGTGCAGTACTGTGCCAGCCTGCAGGAGGGGTGATGTGATCAGAGTTTAGTTCTTCTTATCCTTCTAATGTGGTCCTTTTTGGTCTCTGTGGCTCATTAGGGTGCTTTAGTCTTACCCCAGGGTTCTGGGATTCTCACAGTGGTATCTTGTTTATGGATAGTTGCTAGTTGGTGATCTTGTGAGAGGGACTGAAGTTGGGAATGACTTAGGTTGTTCTCATGATGATATCACCCTGGGTTTTTGTTTGTTTATTTGCTTGTTTGTTTATGTAGGATGGACTTGAGCAAGTGCTGGGAGGGGGATGCTAAAGTTGAAGTTATAGAAGAGGGGAGGGGGGATATTCTTTGGAGGACTAGGATACAGAGTGCAGGGATTAGCTTGAAGAGGAAGAAGAACAGCGCATCACTGTAAGGGGAAGGTAGAAGAGGGGATAGGCACAAAAAGCAAGGTTTATAGGTTTGGCGATGGCAAGTGCGAAGTTTTCTTTGAGATGATGTTATCTGCTGAAAGCGAATGGGAGGTGGCAGGGTTGGAGGTCTGGGTAAAGTAGATAACAAAATGTGTACTGGATGTTAAGAAGAGAATGAAAGAGAACTGATTAGAAAAATGTGGAAGGTAGAAGACTATGAGTTTATAGGGGCAACAGTCTGTGAGTATAGGTGATTCTCTCTAGAAGCCCTTAGCAGCTAGCTCATGTATTTGCATGTTTTTGAAAAATTATTTTTAAAAATATTTTTTGAGATATAATTCATAGTCTATAAAATTCTCCATTTTGCAGTGTACAATTCAGTGGCTTTTAGTATATTCACAAAGTGATGCAGCCATCATCACTGTCTAATTATAGATCTTTTTCATTTTCCTAGAAAGAAGCTCTGTACCCCTTAGTAGACACTATTCATTCTTCCCTCCCCTCAGCCCTTGGCAACCACAAATCTACTTCCTGTGTCTTTCGGTTTGTCTATTCTGGGTCTTTCATTTAAATGGAGTCATATGATAGGTGACCTGTGGTATCTGGCTTCTTTCACTTAGCATAATGTTTTCAAGGTTCATCCATATCACAGCATATATCGGTACTTCATTTCGTTTTGTGGCTGAATAATATTCCAGTGAATGTGTATGCCGTACTTTGTTTACCCATTCATGAATTGATGGACATTTTGTGTTGTTTCCAGTTTTTGGCTCTCATGAACAATGCTGCTGTGAAGATTCATGGACAGGTCTTTATGTGGACATACATTTTCAGTTATCTTGGGGCTATACCTAGGAGTAGAATTGCTAGGCATATGACAGCCTATGTTTAACATTTTGAGGAGCTTTCAAACTGTTTTCTGCATTTGCTGCAGCATTTCACATATCCACCAATGACATATGAGGGTTCTGATTTCTCCATATCCTTGCTGACACTTGTTTTTATGTTTTTCCTTATAGCTATCCTGGTGGGTGTGAAGTGGTATCTCATTTCAAGTAAATGTGTGTTGAAGCTGAGCACTTGGATTGATCCATGTTTGGGATTTTTCTAGGAGGCTCCCTGGCAAAAAGAAAGTCCTTATGCTTGAGAAGGATGGTTGAATGAAGTGATGGGCCAGAGCATGAATTAAGAAATTAAAGAAAGGATGTATGAGAAGGAACTATAAAACTTCACTAAAGGGCATAAGGGAAGCCTTAAGTTAATGAAAGAATAAGTGTTGTAAAGATGTCAATTCTTTTCAAATCTCATATGCAAATGAAATATAAATCCAGTAAAAATCCCAATGAAAAATTTTTGAAGGATTCACTGAAACAATATAAAGTTCAAATGAAATAATAAATGCATGAGAACACCTGAGATTAAAAAAAGAACAACAAAGAGGAGGACTTATTAAAACATACTATAAAGTTAGTGAAGAGTGTGGCTTTAGTAATGGAATAAGCCAATGGATAGATGGAAAAGTAGACCTAGGTTTAGATGGGAATTTATTTTAAGATAAAGATGGCATTGTATCATCAGAATTGGAAGGTTGGATAATTGGTGATGTGGCAGTTGGCTGCTATATTAAAAAAGTGAAGTTATGTCCCTGTCTCATACCTTCTAGCAAAATAAATTAGAGATAGATTAAATATAAATATTTAATTTAAGGAATTGCATAATAATAATAATTATAAATATAAACATATATAATAGATATATATAAATATATATAATTCATAGTTAAATATAAATAAATAATTATTTATAACAATAAATAATTTAAGGAAAAAATATCCATACAATGTTGGAAGAGAAACTGCAGTCATGTGAGGGTTAGATTTTGTGGGAGGATAGAGAGATCAGTGATGCAGAGAAGACCATGGAAAGACACACAGGGAAGACAGACCATGTGGAGACATATAGGGAAGACAGATCATGTGAAGACAGAGGTAGAGACTGGAGTGATGCAGGTATAAACAGAGGAATAGCAAGGATTACCAAGCCACCAGAAGCTAGTATGCAGGAAAGGAAGAATCCTTCCCCAGAGCCTTTTGGGGGAGGATTGCCCTGGAGATACCTTGATTTGGACTTCTGCCCTCCAGAACTACAAGAGAATAAATGTGCTAAAGCCACCAAATCTGTGGTAATTTGTTATTGAAGCCCTAGGAAATGAATGCAGTGACTAATCAGATTTGATCTGATAGAGGAAGTAGTCAGAAATATTACTGAGTTTTCTGAAAGATTGATACCATAACCTGTATTTGATTTTTCAGTTCTTGGGAAGACAAGAAGTTCAATTTCATGGTTAGGGAAGCCTCATAGATCTGCATGATGAATTTGAGGAATCTGGACAGTCCCACAGGAATTTTATCTTAGTCACTGCTGTTTCCCTAGCAGTTAGAAAAGTTAGAAGAGACCATAGCCTACACCCGGTACCTTTTAATGAATGAATTAATAAACAGAAAATATACAAAAACACAAACTGTGTCAATTTTTAAAACAATTAAGATACTGCTTTTTAAAAAAAAATACACATGTTGTGGGACAGTAGGGCCAGAATAGCTGCAATTCCCATAGATTCTGCACATTTCTTTAATCTGTAACCCATGGCAATTTAGAGGGGGGAAAAGGTATCAGTTCATAGCTGGAGCCATTGCTGTGACCCAGTGCTGCCAAAACAGGAGCTTTGCTCTCTGCTGTCATGACATATGGCTTACAGCTGTGTGTCAAAGAAGGAAAGAACCATCCTTGCAACTAATGACATTAAAACCTCAGTTAGATTATAGTGTTAATGCACCAAAAAATAGTTCCTTAATTTCACAGATTTGGCAAGCGTACTTCCTGTATGCCGAACACTGTGCTAGGCTTTAGGGTACAGAGTCCAAAGGTGGATCTACAGATTATTGGGGCAAGAGGCTAGACAAATAAATAATTTTGATGTAGTGTGATAACATGCTATTGTTATAAGCTTGGGATCCTGAAGGAGCCTGGAGCAAGGTCTGCTAAGATGGAAGTAGGCGTTTTAGAGTTGAATACAGGATTAAGTTCTATTTGGGCTGTATGTGAGGTAGTAGCTTGGGTATTAGCAAAATAGTTGGTTTACCGCATGAAATAAAATGAGGGTGCTGAATATGCACAGCTGCCTAAAATAACTCTGGCTGAATAATGCCTAAAATTCTGCCTTGGAATTTTTTTATCTTATGCATCCCAGGAGTTCTCATTCAGCACTGGGGTTCCTCTGTAGAACTTTATAAGGCATCCAATTAGGCATCTCTGTTTTGTTGGGGATTGAATTCCGAAGTTGGTCTTCAAGGAAAGAGCAATGACAAAGGATGGAATGGAGGATGGTAAGTCTAGAGAGAGGTTAGAGAAGAGGGTGCCTTGGGGCCAGAGAGAACACTGGGCATTTAGAGAGAGGGATTGCAAAGAAAGAGAGGAGACAGTCCCTAGAAGGAGCACCAAAGAGTAATCTGGAAAGACCACAGTTTTGCCTTGGGCTGGGTCTGCACAGTGCTCTTTCTGTGCTTGCTGGCCAGCTACAAAGTGCATTCAAAGGGGAGGGTGGGCTCTTCTGTCCTTAATTAAGTGTGAACTCATGGCTCTTCTCTTTAGGAATGGAGAAAGAGACTGGATTTCTAGAAATATAAGTTTCTATATTCTGGGTATTAGAATGAATCTTAGTTGGTGGGACCATGTCTTTTGTTAATCCAATAAAGTGTCTTGTATATTTGGATAGTAATTTGTGGTGTGATGTGAATACAATCAGTACCTGTGCTTGCCCTGTTACCTAGGCTTTTTGTTGATAGTGGTGAATGTTACTTGCTAGTAGTAAAATATTTTAAGTTTTGGTAACTTGGACTCTCTTTGCTCCAAAGAACCAGTTAGAAGTGTTAGAGAAAACGTAAATTTACTCTCATTTTTAGTTGTGAATGAATCTCTGATTGCCATGATCAAGGAAAATCCTGGGTCCTTACATTCTTGTTTGAATTCACATGAATGTCACATTCCCTCTTGATCAGAAGATACCAAAGGTTGAACATAAATGAAAACATGCAAAGCACTTCATCACTCTGAGGAGCTATTTAATTTTCATCAATCAGGAAATATATTGACACCAAATCAAAGGTGCCTATAGGATTTTAGTGAGTTTCAGGTTATTTTATCTTCACTGGCTTTTAAATGTCCCCCTGGGCTCATGTTGTTCGGCAGATCTTCAATATTAGTTTTAGCTTTTCTTATTCGTCCCTCCTGCTTTAGAGTAATGGTTTTACTTCATTGCCTATATAGCCTTGGCAGATACAATTAGTCACTGGTGTATGTTCTTAATTATAGGAAAGACTTTATAATAATGACTATTTTATTCATTTATTCAGCAAACATCAATTGAGTGTTAGCTATGTGCAATGAACTTTGGGAAATTATAAGGGGAAGCAAAAATATGTAAATCATGGTTCTAACTATGTGTAAAGGTCCTTGGACGACATAAATAATCATAGAACACATATCTTTACCTCAGGTGGTTTATAACCTTACTGAGGAAATACTATAGGCCTAACCATCTCTTCTCTTTTCAAAGACCTTTGGTGGCTCTTCATTTTCTCTACAATAGAGTCCAGACTCTTCAGCTGAATACTCAAATTTTTTACAATCTAACTGCAAGCCACCTTGTTATTCCCATCTCCTATAGATCCTCAGCATATGCTGTGCTTGATTTTTTTTTTTTGGCCCTTTTCCCAAATTTCATGCACTTTGTTTTCTTTGCTTAGACTGACCTCCCTTTTTTCACCAGTTAATAAACTTTTCACATTCTTTAAAACCAGCTCCCTGTTACCCTTTGTCTCTTATCTACTTATCTACTACTCTTATCCAGTTCCCTCCCTTCCCTCAGTGGCAGAGTTGGTCTTTAGGCTGGTGCTAGAACAGCAAGGATATAGGATTATTTTGGGGGAGGAGTCATTGGTGCCTAGAATATTGGAAGACAGCAATCCTTGGCTTTTCTGGCTTAGCCCAGCCTGATTTTGCTCCCTCTGGGTGGATCTCAGTATTCATAAAGGCAGGTTCTAGAGACCTTTAAATAGAATCCCTCTATTTCTGAGACCTCTGGAATTCCCTGTGAATGTGGAGGACCTATAATATGACTTTTAGTTCATATACATCTGTGTGGGCTCTTGTTCTGCTTCCTTATAATTCATAGTTTGTTTCTACACAAGCACTCTCTGAAAGCATGATAGTGAATTACAACTACTAATTCAATGGAGATCCATTATCCTGGATATCATTTCCGGTATGCTTTAATATTGCCATATAATTTGTCCTTAAAATACCTGTCTTCATAAAAAAATATGAATGGGTGTCTATTGAAGGAAAAAGATTTTTCATGAACAAGATGATAATAGGACACTATAGGAGCCTGTTATTGAAGTCTTCATTGGATCACCTTCTTTAGTATCTAAAGAAGGTAGTGAAGGCCATTTGGTTAAGGTGCTTTCTGTTGTAACCTCAGAGAACAGTGATTAAGTGATTAAGTTCTATACTTGGGAGTGGTTTGCGCTGGACTAAATGATTCAAGTTTGGAGTTACTCTAGCATGGAAAAGCAATCGTGGCAAGGTATTTATATATATTTTTGGTTCGCTGATAAGCACTTGGGTACTGAGATGATTAGTACACATCCTTGTCCATTTGGAGAGAAGAACATTCAAAGAAATGGTGATAAATGTGTTGAGTACTAATAGAGGCATGTGCTTGATTCTTGGAGAGTACCAGCTTGTCAGTGAAGAATAGTCTTAGGGTAGGAGAAGAGATGGGAGGGATCGAGTGGAAGACTTCTAATTTGGTCCTGGAGTAGAATACTGACAGCAGTAGAGTCTTAGAATGATCTCTCTGTGTAGTGGACAAAGGGACTGTCTTGGTCAGGGTCCTGGCAGAAGTACTCAAGAGGGATAGTTGGAGAAAGTTGAATGAAGACACTGGTTACAAAGGTGGGCAGGGCTAAAAGAAAGCAGTGAGGGATGGTAGAGCACCCCCGAGCTAGCAAAAGCTTTACCGCTACCGGACCCAAAGGGGCAAAAGGAGGGGGCAATTACAAGAATGGAATTGTGCTGTAGGAGAGGATCATCCCACAGGAATTGTGCCCTTCAGTAGAGGGACACAACCACTGCCGAATTCTGGCTTGAAAGGGAGAGACAGCCAGAGGAATATACTTGTAGACAGTCTCTTGTCCAGGCTTCTGCCAGTGTCTCCCATTAACCAGAGTCAACCAGAAGCTGGAGATCAAGGGAGCCCATTAATGCATAGTCCATATAGGACACAAATAGGCTGGGGAAGAGTGGAGAGTAGTTCCAAAAGAGCAAGTAGAATATCCAGCAGGGGAACTTTTTAGGCATAAGTGAACATAGTATTTAGGAACATTGAGGGCTCTGCTGAGGTTACAGTGAATTTGTAATTGTACCAAGTAGGAAGGAGATAGACTTTTCGGTTTGTGAAAAAGAAGAGCTTTCTCTGCTACTTGGAAGAAGTGCCTTGCACTAAGACCTATAATCTGCCAATTGATGTTATGGTTTCTGGTTAGCATTCTGGAACGTGTACAAAGCGATAGTGATACCAAGCTATAAGGACTTACCTCTCTATATGGTTTAGTCACACACAAAAAATGCATTTACAACTTTTGGGATGTTTGTATATTTTAGCCATTATCACCTCAGTTTAATTCATTTCAATTCAATTCAAAACATTTGCTGAAAATCTCTAATTTCCATGGAACTGTGCTAGATACTAAGCTCAGGATACCAAAATGAGAAGGCATAGAGAGTTAGAATACAGTAGAAAAGATGGTTTTATAAAAACACTTGTAAAATTGAAGCATAAAACAGAACAGTAGAAGCTCTCTTGGCTGATTTTCACTTAAAAGACTCACTGTAAGCTTTGCGCAGTGGCAGTATCGTAGCCAATGAGGTTTATCCAAGGCGCAATTATTGCTAATTGAAAAGACTCACTGTATTAATTGATAAGCCTTATTCTCTGTTTAACCACTGTGGATATGTTGCTAGACTGAATGTTTTCAGCTAGTAGGCTATTTTTGTGTATCTGTGCACTTCTGTAATTTGTATGCTTTACCAAGAGTCTGGTGTGTTTGTTCCCAAATGTTTTTGCATCAGTTGGGCTTGTTACTAAATTTATACCATTTAATTATATATATTAGGCAAACCCATGAAAATGAAGTGCAAAAATATAAGATGTTGTTTGCTTTAAAATCAAGTCAAACATTTTGGAAAAACATAATAAGAAATTAGTCTCTTAAAAAATGCCATTGAAATAGGTACAGGTAAGACAGTCCTTTATCCTTTGAGCCTGGCAGTAAGGATGAACTTGACACAGATAATTTTGTTGATAGTGGGCCAGATTAAGACAGTACCTTCCTGATGGTTTCTAGATATTTCTGTGAGGTATGGGTAGACAGGGGTATGAGGAGGTGGGAGCTTGAAAAGGGTGAAGAAGGTTTGAGATAGATAATGTGGCATGTGGGAGAGGAGCTTGTTGGAAGCATATAGAATGACTTCTGGGTGGGGCTGATGGTCTGCCTGAGGTGTGAGACTATGACTTGGTCATGGAACCAACCTAAATGACTGTGTGACCTCCTCTAGTTGTAGATGTGGAAAAAATGATGTGGTAGTGATCTAGGTGTGAGATTCTGTGGGGCAGGTGTGGCAGAAGTTTAAAGGAGAGTTGGAGGGTGGGACATAGAGTGATTTAAACCTTTTGTTTGGAATCACCATTTTCTAATAATTTGTCAAAAAGACGAACATAAAGGGAAAGCAGACAGGTACTGGCTAAATGTTCTCTAGGCCTTTTAGAAAACAGAGAGTTGTTCCTTTGGCAGCATACATGTGAAGTTACAAGAAAGATGATATTGTAGATACCAAGGAATGGACCGCAAGTATTACTATGGGGTTGTTACATACAAACAAGTTAAGGACAAGGTTATTGCCAAAAGTGTTAGGAGAGCTTAAGAGCAAGAGCAAGAGCAAGCATATTAAGCACTCTGAGAGCCAAGATTGCTTCCTGAAATGCATGAAACAGAAATCAGACAAATAAGGAAACCAAAGGGGAGGGTACCTGGGTTCAACTCAAGCACCTGCCTCCTCCGGCCAGAGAAGCAAGAGTGTGTGAGAATCAGTGGAAAAGAGCTTGAGCTACTGGAAATTATTCCTTATGAATCCATGGCCTAATAGGCCTATAAGAAAAAAAAGACTTCCAGATTGTTAAAGAAAAAGAGTGATTTAAATGATGAATTGTAATGTTTGGTCTTAATAGGAATGTTAGTGGACCCAGAGAACATAGGTGAAGGGAAGTCTTGGTGAAGTCTGAAAGTAAGCATGATGATGAGAAAGAGGGAAAGTTCTATGAGGCTGTGGTCAGAGAATGGTTTGTTGACATTTGGGATTGCAGGGATAGAGGGATTTCTGGCTTGGGTGTGGCTGTAGATCTGTGTGGCGTTAAGTGGTGGTGAAGGTCAATGGAGCTGACGACATCTGTGAACTTAGGGGCATAGGGATCCCAGTGCTTTCTTTGGGGGCATTGAGACCACCCTTGGGTTCGGGTTGGAGAAGTAGGTGGAGAGACAATTGGCAAAGACATGGACAAAAGCAGGAACATTTCCAAGGAGGTCAGTAGGTGAGGTGCATGAACCCAAAAGGGTTTTTCACTAAGGAAGGGAATGATGGTTTCCCCCTTCTGATTTCTGTTTGGTTTTTTAAAAAACATTTTTTAATTGAAGTATAGTTGATACACAATGTTAACAGTTTCAGGCATATAATATAGTGATTCAATAACTCTATAGGTTATGCTGTGCTCCCCACAAGAGTAGCTACCATCTGTTACCACACATCACTATAAAAGTACTATTGACTATATTCTCTGTGCAGTACCTTTCATCCCCATGATTTATTCATTCCATGACTGGAAGCCTGTACCTCCCATTTTGCCCATTCCTCCTTCACCCATTTTGCCCATTCCTCCCCCCTTTGGTAGCCACCAGTTTGTTCCCTGTATTTATGGGTCTGTTTCTGTTTCTTTTGTTTGTCCATTCCTTTTTTAAAAAATTCCACATATAAATGGAATCATATGATATTTATCCAAGGAAAATGAAAGTATGAATTCAAAAAGATATATCCACCCCTATGTTTATTGCAGCATTATTTACAATAGCCAAGATATAGAAGCATCTTGAATGCCCATCGATAAATGAATGAATAAAAGAAATCTGTGACACACACACTCTCTCTTTCTCTCTCTCTCTGGAATACTACTCAGTCATAAAAAAGAGTGCAGTCTTGCCACTTACAACATGGATGGGCCTAGAGGGTAGTATATTAAGTGAAATAAGTCAGAGAAAGACAAACACTACTTTCTGATTTCTTTGTTATAAATCAGATCTCTTCTTTAAGCACAAAATTTATGCTTTTAATTGGGCAAGGTATTTGCTCCCATTTAAGGGAGCATCTGCTTGCTATACTTGTGAATCTTGGGGAAAACCCCAAAGTGACTTTGGTACCATTATTGGAACTAAGACTCATTTCTTGCTCCTATGATTCTACTCTGATAATAAATAAGTTTTCCTTTATGAGACATCAGTCAGTAAACAGAACAGAATACATGGTTAGATAATTAAAATTATTTTCATCATTACAATTATAATATGCCTTGCCATTTCAAATACCAAATATATGCTTATCTTTCCTGATATTCTGCAAGAAATCTATTATTCAAGGGCGCAGAGATGATTTTTTTTGGTTGAGTTAAACATTTTTATGGATTAGATATGAATTCAGTAAAAATAATTGAATTAAATTGGATGACATGAATAATTCATGACATGTAATTTCACATCAGTTCTAGCATAAAAATAAAGCTATTGGTTTATGTGCTGGGAAAATGTATTTTATTATTTAGAAAGGTAGCGAACATTTATTATTTTGGAAGATAATTTACTTTATGATTAAATTGAGATACTAAATTGTAAGATCGAAAGAAAGTATAAAATTTGAACTAAGAGGACTTGAGGCAGGTCACCGATTCCATCTACTTGACAAACCACTTGTTGCTATGTCTTGGTCATTAGTGATTTTAGATGATTTACCATGACAGTCTTCCAGATCTTGAGGAAAAGTCCAGTAATTGTGCCAGAACATGCTAGAGTGTATGAAGGCTGCCAGGTGTTCCCTTTGAAGAGCAGAGGGCAACTTTCTGGCTAGGTCTGTCCTCTGGGGCTGGGATCTCAGGTCCTTGACTGCACAGGACACTTTCTTACTTCTTCATCCTGCTTCCCTATTGTGCAGGCCAGGTGTGTTTCTTCTCTGCTTAAACTTTAAATCCTTGCCAGGAGAGAGCATGAAGTTGGGCCTGTATTATTCAGGCATACTGGCCTGACTCCTGATGTGGGTGGAGAACTGGCCTTTTCACACCTCTAGTTTGATCTGAATCTGGTACTGCTTGGGACAGTTTGTAAGAAAACCTGACTCTGTGGGAATTGTCATTCTTCTTAAGGTCATTAGTTCAATGACATCATTCATTCATTGAAAAATATTTACTGTCTTCTCATTCTGTGTATAGCCCAGGATCCGGGAACATTTGGGTGAATAAGTCTTGGCAAATTTCTCACAAGGTTGGAAGGATTGATATGGTGGGGCTGGGGGCCAGGAGCAGGGAGGCCCAGATAAAAATTTTAATAGCAACTGAACCTGGACAATAAAAAATTTGGCCTAAGAAGTGTGTGGGGGGAAGGAGTTATCTAAGCAGAGAGGAGAGAGAAGTGGGGGACATTTTGGGAGTGGGAATAACCTGTGCAGTGGTACTAAGGGGAGATGTAATCAGTCTAGAACTGTTAGCTGTTGCTGGAGGGAAGTAGCAGGGAGAATATGGTGGGAGCTGAGGCTGGAGAGCATTCAGGGCCAGTCATAAAGGCCCTCAGCTACCAGGCTAACAAGCTTGAACTTGACCCTGAAGGCAAAGGGGGAACCATTGTGTGACACTGAATGATACATTCTGTGGGCTTCAAAGTCATCTGAACGTCTCTAAGAAGAGTTCTTCCTTCTAAACATTTTTGGTTGTTCAAAATATCAATTGATCCACAAAGGTATTATATAATAGATGATGTGGGTGGTATCTTAGCCTCTGCCATCTTTCAATGAGGACAGGAAGTTTATTCACAGAAATAGATACCAGTAAGTGTTATTACTTATAGCAGTGTTTCAACCTCTATTAGGCTACTAGAGTCTTTTGGCCATTTTATAGTAAGACAACCATATTACTTTTCAGAAGGCCTTTGCCACAGCTTGTATGATTTGAGATTAATCAAAGGCACCAAAGGTCAGGTTTTCTACCTCAGCCAGATTTTGGAGAAAAGTTCTGTATTTATTCATTTTTGAAAGAAAAGAAAGGAAAACCCTAGAAATCATGCTACTTTTATACTTGGAAGATTATCTCCTGGGTAGGAATCTGAGGTTCCTATAATTAATAAATTATAATGAACAAATTAATAAATACTGCCTGGTGAGTGGAGTTGTGTCTCAGATCAAAGTTGTTGAAGCCAAATAAAATGGAGGAAGATGACAGACAAAATGGACGCCATTGCACAATGTTGTAGTCAGCTTTTCTTTGTTAAATAAGTATACACACACATACACACACACATATTTATATTTATATTTGAGTTTTTATTCTAGTTCCATTGAGTTAACATTACAGTGTTATATTAGTCTTAGGTGTACAATAAGGTGATTCAGTACTTCCATACAGCACCTGTTGCTCATCACAACAAGTGCTCTCCTTAGTTCCCATCAATCTGTTTTCCTTACCCCCGCCAACCTCCCCTCTGGTGACCATCAGTTTGTTCTCTATAATTAAGAATCTGTTTCTTGGTTTGCCTTTCTTTCCCCCCACCTTGCTGATTTGTTTTATTTCTTAAATTCCACATATGAGTGAAATCATTTGGTATTTGTCTTTCTTTGACTTATTTTGCTTACTGTTTGTACTCCTAGCTCCATCAATGTTGTTGCAACATGGAAACACTTAATAATTTTTTATGGCTGAGTGATATTCCACTGTATATGTGTGTGTGTGTGTGTGTGTGTGTGTGTGTATGTATGTATATATATATCTCACATTTTCTTTATCCATTCATGAGTCTGTTGGTGCTTGGGTTGCTCCCACATCTTGAGTATTGTAAATAATGCTTTTATAAATAGGGGTACATGTATCCCCTTGAATTTGGGTAAATACCCAGTAGTAGAATTACTGGATCATAGGCTGTTTTTATTTTTAACTTTTTGAGGAACCTCTATACTGTTTTCCATAGTGGCTGGACTAGTTTGCATTCCCACCAACAGTGCACAAGTATTCCCTTTTCTCTGTATCCTTGCCAATACCTGTTGTTTCTTGTGTTGTTGATTTTAGCCATTCTGACTGGTGTGAGGTGATATTTCATTGTAGTTTTGATTTGCATTTCCCTGATGGTAAGTGATGACGAACATCTTTTCATGTCTGTTGGCTATCTGTATATCTTCTTTGGAGAAATGTCTGTTCATGTCCTTTGCTCATTTTTAAACTGGATTATTTGTTTTTTTGGGTGTTGCATTGTCTTTATATATTATACATACATACATATATATAATATGACTTAGTTTTTTATATATTTTGGATACTAACTCTTCATCAGATATGTTATTTGTAAATATCTTCTCCCATTCAGTAGGTTGTCTTTTGGTCTTATTGGTTGTTTACTTTGCTGTGCAGAAGGTTTTAATTTTGATGTTAGTCCCAGTAGTCTCTCTTTCCTTTTATTTCCCTTGTGTCAGGAGACATATCTAGAAAAAAGTTGCTATGGCTGATGTCAAAGAGGTTACTGGTTGTGTTCTTGTCTAGGATTTTTAGGATTTCAGGTCTCACATTTAGGTCTTTAGTCCATTTTGAATGTATTTTTATGTATGGTATAAGAAAGTGGTTCAGCTTTTTTTCTTTTCATGTAATTGTCCAGTTTTCCCAACACCATTTGTTGAAGAAACTGCCCTTTTTCTATAGGATATTCTTTTCTGCTTTGTTGAAGATTAATTGACCATATAAATAACTACATTATTTTTGTTAAATGATGAATGTTTACTATGAATGAAATCAGTAGTACCCCAAAATACAAGAAAGTAAAAATCATTGAAAAACTTCATCCCTTAAGGATAACCAGAAATGTTATTTTGGTGAACATAACTTTTAGACATTGCTCTAGAACTCTTAGTCACTCTCAGTTTGTAAATTCCAGAGTGCTCTGTCCTTTCTGTAGATATCTTTTGTGATTGTCTAGACTTTGTCTTATAAACAAATAAGATATATATAAGATATGATGAGGGAAAGGAGAAACGAAATCGTTTGTAATTATCATTGATTCAGACCCCCTACTTTTTGTAATGTGGTAAAACACACATAATACAAAATTACCAATTTGATCTTTTTTAAAAATATTTTTTTTTTAATTTGAGAGAGAGTGAGAGTGTGCATGAGTGGTGTGTGGTGGGGAGGGGTAGAGAGAGAAGGAGAAGCAGACTTCCCACTGAGCAGGGAGCCTGACTGGGGCTTCATCTCAGGATGCTGAGATCACGACCTGAGCAGAAGGCAGACACTTAACCGACTGAGCCACCCAGGTGCCCCATTTTAACCATTTTTTCAGTGTGCGGTTCAGTGGCATTAAGTAAAACACAGTGTTATACAACAATCAGCACTATCCATTTCTGAAACTCTCCCATCCTCCCAAATAGAAACTGTGTCCATTCCTATCTTCGCTTTCCT
>ML103285.1:4475-40933 GCA_003697995.1 Taxidea taxus jeffersonii
CCCGCTGGAATTTTACAGAGATTATATAGGCAATTTTACATGCAAAAAGTACATAGTTACATGTGTGGGTGACCTTGAAAACCTTGAAAATGATTGGTGTCTGAGGTGACTTAAGCTGTGTTGTCCGAGGAGGGTTGGTCAGTTAGGAAAAACTGCTGACAGGGAGTTTTCCTTACTGGTTGTTTTTCCATCCTTCGTTAGCATATAGGGCAATAACCCCGATTGGCTCACACTTGGTCCCTCGTTTACATATGGAGAATCACCGTCTATTGGTTCATGTCCAATTCCCTATTTGCATATGTAGGAACCATTTCTATTGGTTCTTGTCCCATCCTTTATTTGCATGTGTAGGAACCGCTTTGGAATGTCTTCAGCTTAATGTAAACAGCAAAAGGGCTGCCGCCTTGGATGGCGTCAGGCCCTTCAGATCTTCTTTCAAATGTTTGGTAGCTAGATGGGGTTTCTTTTTCATTACAACTTACCTCCCAAGCTACTTCATTTGCTTCCTCCTGGAATCATGACTTGAGCGGAAGGCAGACGCTTAACCGACCGAGCCACCCTGGCGCCCCATGTTTTAGAACAACCTTGCAGCATCAGATTTACAATTTCCTTATTTTAAGAATGAATGAATGAATGACACAGTGATTACCTGCGTGACACCCTCGCAATTCCTTTCATCCCAGGACCTTATACCATCGCCCTGAGGATTCCTCCTGGAAACTTGCCCCCCTGCTGCCCTTTCCCCTCCACTCCCAGTACAACTATCCTCACCTGTACTCTCATTTCATGCCTGAATTATAAGATCTTCCTCCTCCCTCACATGGCAGGCTCTCTCCTTCTAGTCCTCCGACATGCTTCTCTACCTCTGCTTTACTCCAGTCCCTGCCCCTGCACATTCTTTCAAGGTCCTCTCCTCAACTGGCTCCCATACCCAGAGCTGCCTTTTCTTCTCCACTCCACTTAATGGCATCTTGCCCTGCCTTCCTGGCCTAGCCTAAGACTTCACTCTTCAGGAAGCCTGGGCTCACCTCCCAGTCCTTGGAACTCTTTACTGACTGCTGCAAAGAAGCATGGAAAGGGAGCGCACACCAACAGCCCGGCCACGACTTCCACGCCACGCCGTGCCACACGATTCCCCACCATGCCAAGCCACGTCCTTCCGGGCTCCCTCGGGGGCGCCCGACCCCGCCCATCCTCAGTCACCTGGCGGAGGCGGTGCAGGCGGGAGCTGGTCTTCTCCCGAGACTGGCAGCTGTGGAGGCACAAGCGGTGGTGGTGGCGGTGGGATGTCCAGGCCCATCGGCTGAGGTCGGGCTGAGGATGGGCTCGGGGAAGGGAGGGGGGCCGGTCCGCGAAGAATCCGGGGAAGGGTTTCTCCTCCCAGCGGCACCGGTTTCAGCTTTGGGGGGGGGGGGGGAGGGGTACAGCCCATCCATGACCCTGGGCAACAAGAAGAGCCAGACCAGGTACCTCCTGGGAGCTGAGGGGGTAGAAGGGGAGGGAGGGCTGGGGGCGGGTGGGGGCGATGACTAGTCTCTGGGGCCACCCCAGGCAGGGGGTGGGAGGCTGCGGGGCCGAGTCTGTGGGTGGTTTCCCTCCCGCCTGTGTTGTGGGCTGTGCATTCCACAGCCCTGGCAGCTCCTCCTCAGCGGCCCTCTGCCCCCGCCACCGCTGGGGCCACTCCTCCCGTGCAAAGGGAGATTTAACCTGGTGGTGGTGGGGGGGGCGAGCCTTGGAGGGGAGAGGAAAGGAATCAGCCCACTCCCTGAGGCAGGCCTCGGGCTGCCCCTGCCCGCCCCCTCCAGATCGGTTGGGCAGCTCCCCTGCCGGCCCCGCAGCCCCAGGCTCAAGTCCACAAGTCTGCCTGCTTCCTGCACCCGCCACGGCCTTTCCCAGGCCACCACCGCCACCGGCTGTGTGCGAGGCAGCACGGTCTGGGCCGAGGTTGCAGGGTGCCGGCGGGGCACCCCTGCACTCCCTGTTCCCTGTTTTGGTCCCCGGAAAGGGTGGGTGGGTGGTCGCCCAAGTGAGCGAAGTTTCCAGTACTGGATTCCTAGGAAATTGCGAGGGCTCACCAGCGCCTGTGTTTTGCTGTTTCTCCTCCTTTTCCCCCATTCCCTGTCTATTCCCTCCCCTTTCCTCCACTCCTCACTCCTGCAAAGGCCAAAAAGACAAGTGAACCTGCCCCAGAGGAAGGCTTTTGGGATTGGAGTGTCTGCACCTTCAGAAGCAGCCCTGAAGCCTTGAAATGCAGCATCTGTGATGTGAGGGAAGGCACCTCCCCCAGGTACTTGAAGATCTGGGTTAGCTTTTGTGGAAGGACTTTTGTTGTTTAAGGTGTGGGAGAGGGTGGAGAGCTATCCTTGAGGCCCTCTTTGATTATGGCTTTTTTGCATTTGGAGGTGGTTGATGTGTGGTTTTGGTTGTGTGTATTTGGTGTTGGGTGCAAAGCAGTCCTATTCACTGAATGACTTGCAGGAGGGCATTTTTCCAGGTTTTCGTCTTATTTCTAATGGGCTGCATTGGTTTGACACTTGTATCCATTGGGTTATTAGTATGGGCTCAAAAAGAGAGGAAACAGTGATCTTGCTATGGATTGGAGTTTAGACCTTTTCTTTTTACCATGTGTCGAATGTTTTTAATTTGCCTGTCCTGAATTATTGTTTTCTTCTATGAGCGATTTACTGGTGGATGTACAGTTATGCCGGTTGTTGTGCTTTTCCTGTCTTGAGCTGCAAATGTCTTTTTCTTTCTTATGTTTGAAGATAAATGTTGGGGTTGGACAAAGAAAGTGTATTTTTTTGAACGCTGAACTGTCAGTTTGTGGGGTTTTTTTTCTGATTATCTTATGCAAGGGGGTGAGGGAGTACAATTCTGCAAAATGGTGAAATGTATAGACTGTTGAAGTGTTTAAAGTCTTATTACAATGAAAAGAATGTTGAAAGAATTTCTTTTCATTTCTGTGAGGGTAGTAAATGGCATCTGGTATCCAAACTAGTTGAACTACCCCACGTTTAATGTTTACATATATTTGTATACAATGTCAAAGCTGATTTTGTAGCCTTCTGGTCATCTTTTCAACTGAATATGCAATTTGTGTCCTTAATGTTGGAGTTTGACTGTAGGGTACTCTTGATGTCATTTCCTAGGAAGGCATTGGGGTATATGGGTATGAAAGCTGGGGAGGAGTGCATGCCTAGAGGATCCTTAAAGACAGAGGTTGATTGCCGGAAGTGTCCTTTCATCAGGTCCTTGTATTTGAATTGGTGGTGTTCCAGTATGATTGTGTTGTAGTACTCCATAGTTCTCACTGGATGTTATTCTTTGACTAAACGTATTCTGCCAGAGTTTCACTGCTTAATTTATACCTGGGATGACCTAGGATATTTGGTAACCTAAAGAGTGGAATTCTGGGATGATCCGGTCCAATGACTGGTGGGGCAGTCCTGCGGCTTCCACCAAGTCTTTCAATAAAGAGTGCTTTGAATGAAAGTACTCAAGAACTAAAAATATTTCTCCAGAAGTTCTTACAGCAGCTTCATGTCACTCTTTGTTGTATGATAGAACAAATATAGTTAAAATAAACAGCACTTATTGGGAGCTGAATAGATTTTGTTTTGCTCTCTGGAACAGGGAATTCCATCAAATGGCATGAAAGTTTAGAAATGTATTTGTTATTTAAAGCAATAGTGATTATGTTTCATTTAGGAGTCCTGTTTTTTTTCCATGTAGAATCCCTCAGAGGCCAAACCTCTTTATTGTGGTTTTGCTTTGCATGTTCCCTTAGATGATGTTCAAGTAAATGACTAGGAAACTCCTAAGAACTTGAGAACTTTACCGGTGAAGCAAAACCAAATTCAAGTTGATAGCTGATGTATTGCTGAGAGTAATTATTCCCTAATGAAATGCATTTCAGTTTCTACATTTTTTAAAAAATCTGACTTACCAGCTTTTTGGAAGCATGTGGGAAGTTTTGATTTTAAAAGCCATAGAAATGTTCAAAGTTTTTTCAGAGTTACAGATGATGACAGTGACATTCCGATTTTTAACAAATATATTAAATTACTAAAGACAAAATATTTCAGGAACAGGATACTTATCTCTTATCTTGAAGGGTTTTTAGTGTAATTTTTGAGGTCTCTCATTGAGTAGGATGTGAACACAAATTTCCAAGATCCAAGGACTTAACACTCTTAAAAATCGGGAAAAATAAGCAAGAAAATAAGCAAGTAACCAGAAAAGTAAAATTATTTTGGCCAGTGGCAAGAGTTTTGAGAAATGAGAGCAGAATGTGGAACTACAGAGGGAGGTGAACCACTTTCTAGACAGCATTAAGGTACACAGTTGCCCTTTTGGGCAGCATGTGTGCTCCTTTCTTTTGGGGCAAGGGATAGTTACTTCTGTAGGTTATTTCTGTAGCCTCTGCTGTTTAGTTCATTGGGTTGGGGACAATTTAAAGGTGGAACCTTTGTGGACAGGCTAGTCAACTTTTCCTTGTTGCCTGCCATATCCTGAGGCCAGGCCAGGTTTGTCAGTGTATCTGACTGACAAGTTTGTCAGTGTATCCTGTTAGTTACTGGGATGGGAGGTTTGAGGGGCATACGTTTATCCTGTGCTTCTGTCAATGCTGAAGAAATTCCAAGATTAATAAAAACTATTTTGGTAAATGGCAGCTACTTGAGGAAATTGTCAGCACCAACTCAGTTCGTTAGAACTTCAGGTAATAGAGGATCCCTAAATGTCTCCTTTGCAGTTTGAACTGAAACATGCTGTAGTATTTTGGCTCTCAGTTTCTCTTTGGCTCTGTCACCAGGGCCTTTTTGGTTGTGGCATCTTCCTCCCCATGGGGAATTTCCCTCTTTCTTTTTTAGGTAAGGAGGGTTTTGTTTTTGTTTTTATTTTTTTTTTTTGTTCTTTAAGGCTTGTTCTCTTAAAGATATTTGTTTCTTGAGAGAGTCTCCGCAGGTGCAGGGGGAGGTCAGAGGGAGAGAGAGAGAATCTCAAGTACACTCTGCACTGAGCCAGGAGCCAGACTGAGGGCTCCATCCCAGGACCCTGAGATCATGACTTGAGACAGAGCCAGGAGTTGGATGCTTAACCCATGAGCCACCCAGGCAGCCCTTTAAGTAAACTTTTTGAACCATAGCGTATATAGAGAGAAGTGCACAAATCATAAGTAAAAGGCTTGAGGAACTGTCACAAGGTGAACACACCATGGGACTTGCACCCAGGACCCCAGAGTCTATGATACCCTCTTGACGGTCACTTCAGCCACTGTCTTGACTTCCATTGCTAGGGAGCAGTGGCACATGTTTCTGAAATTGGTAGTCATCCAGTTAGATGCACTCCTGGGCCTGCATTACGGAGAGTCATCCCTGTTTGTATGCATGGTTCTGAGTTTACCAGTGCTGCTGGCTGCTGTTTCATCCTAAGAGTATTTTAGAGCTCAAATCTGCATGTAGACCCTTACGCATTCGAGAAATAGGATATCTCCTTGGTGTCTTTTTATTACCTGCATCCTTGAACACAGGTGTCTTCTTTCAGCTGTAGTGTAAATTCACACATCATTGGGTGTAAGGATAAAGCTTGGTGTGTGGAACTTTTCTACAGCACATAAACAGAGTGAGCTTTTGCCTCATCAGTTGTAGTGTTTTATCGGTCATTGCTATTTCAAGTCATTGGTGAAATAAATAGAAAATGCCTGCTTTCAGGGAACCTAACAGATGTTGAAAAGGTGAGACAAAAAGGTCTTCAGTGGTGTGATGCACACCCATGAAATAAATGAGTCCTTGGTAGAGATAGTTGGTCTGTGTGGATACATTGAGAAAGGCCTTACTGAATCTGGGATTTATGATTCTTAGAGGTAGTTTGTTGGGCAGGCTGATACAAGTTAGTTGTTTGCTCCCTCCTCCATCCTTTTCAGCTCTTCCTTCACTTCAGAGGTCATCCACATCTTTCCACTTCTCCCCACAGGCTGGTAACTCCCATTTACTGTCTAATATCCGTCAGCAGCCTTATGCATCCATGCTTGTGGCAGGCAAATCCATCTCTCTCTGCTTGGTCCACTTAAATTACCTCCTAGTTCTCATTGCCTTTAAAATAAAGTCCAAATGCCAAGCATCACAAGGGGCTTCTGATTCAGTCCTTTCGTGTTCCTTTAGGATTTCTGTAGGCAGACTGCCACCAAACCCCTTCTGCCCTCCACATACAGGGTGTGTGTGTTTCCTGCTAAACAACTTGTGTCCCAGGCCTGGACCATGATACCTCATTTCCATATGTTCACACCTTCTCTTCCTCTGGATTTTCTCTGAAATGCTTTCCCTTCCTTCTGTGTCTTGCCTCACTACTATTTGGTCTCCTAGATGTCCCAGGAAGCCTTTTCATCACTCCAGTAAGGTGTAGCTCATCGTAATACTTGAATTGTATTTTTATTTGCTTGCCTCACCTTCCAAATCATGTATAACTCATTTAACACTTGAACAGAAGTTTTATTTGATCACCTGTTATGTTTTACCTTTTTTGAGGGTAGGACCTTTAAAAACAAAACTAATGATTTTAATTTGAGAGAGGGAGAGAGTTTTAAGCAGTCTCCATGCAGACTCAGAGCTCCACGTGGGGCTCCATCTGATGACCCTGAGATCATGTGCGTCTGACCCTTAACTGACTTGAGCCACGCAGGTGCCCCCTGAGGGCAGGACCTTTCTTTTCACATCTTTATTTTTCTTAACAATGTAGTACAGTGCTTGGCCCTGACAGGGGTTCAGTAAATGTATATAGAATAGATGAAGATGAGTTTCAATTGGAACCCCCCTTAAAATTGTTCCATTCATTTAAAAGATTTATGTAATAAATAAGCTTTCATATTAGGGCTTGGATGCTGTGTGTGTAATGTTATTAGTTTAGAGGAAAGTTGTCTTTATGAAGTGTGTCCTTAAAAGTAATATACTTGCTTTTCTCATTTTGTTTTTCTAACCATGTGCTGGAAATTAAACACAGACCTTGAGTCTTGGATGCTGTAGGCAGTGCACTGAAAGTACTTCCTGGAGTGGTTTGGAGCTTCAGAGCATGAGCACATTTACCTGAACAAGAACTCTGATGATTCCTAATCCTTTTTGGTTGTCCATTTGGTTACTTAAGCAGGCGAGAAAGTCTTAAGAGTCTGCTAAGGAAGCAGAGATCAGTCATGTGCAAAATCTGTTTTAAGGAACCAGATGGGTATGCATGTAACCTGGTGTCTAAAGGCAGTTTAAGAATGGGTACAGAACATGATGGGTCTTGATGGAGGGGGTATGCTGTCCATCGTGTAAGTTCTCTTGTGTTCATATACCTGTAAGTTGGAAGTTGTACATGGAGTATATTCTGTTAAGTAATCTGGAGTAATTCTGTTAAACTGAAGTCTTGACTCATTCACTTTATTTATTTAGCTTTAATTTCAGTTCTATGCAGTGATTGATTGTCCTGTCAAAGAAGAATTGTCAGTAAAGACAATGCAAGAAAACTGTAGTGTTAGAAATCAGGAATAGTTGAAATCATAAGGTAAATAAGTGAAATTTTAATTTTTCAATAGGATTTGAAAATGCTCTCTTTCCCCCCCTTTATCATTTTAGAAAAACTATTTAAATAATCCTTTGGTTGAGAGAAGAAACTGGTAGAAGAGGTGTGTTAAAAAAAAAGAAACCAAAAAATCTTACTTAAAACTTTATATTAAGAGCATTCACAATACATTTTAAGATGAAGTTGCTTTTGCGGGGGACAAGAAATTAAAGGTGATGTAGAATGCCAATTTTATCAGCCTGTATTGGATCTTAAAAATCTATCGAGTACTTGGTGGTTAGTCAGGCAGAAAATAAACCTGATGATTGCTTTCTAAGAAGTGATGAGATTTCCTATGTAGGGTAGAAGGTTTATACACTGTTCATTCTTTTCTACAACTACAAGTTATTGAATATCATAAGTCTGCCAGAATATTCCAGGTTTCAAGAAATAAAAATTCAGCTTAAAACTACCTTCAGGCAAAACCAAACCATTCTGTTGTCTTGGGGTGCCTGGGTGGCTCAGTTGGTTAAGTATCTGCCTTTGGCTCAGGTCATGATCCTGAGGTCCTGGGATTGAGGCCCACGTTGGACTCCCTGCTCAGAAGGTCTTATTTAGAGGGAAATGGGACACTTACCCAGGTGTATAGGAAGTAACTACCATAGTCATACCCCTTTGTAACTGGGTTAATACCCATGTATTCACTTCGAGTTCCAAACTTTAATAAGCATGAAGGCTGGAACTCTGTTTATCTGGTACTACCCAAGCCTCTTGTAAATTTTTATCACATGAAGGAGAGAGATTATCAGTGCATTGGTAAAATTTAAAAATAACTAATATATTTGCAGGGTATTTTCCTGTATCATTCCATATAGTCCTGGTTCTCCTTTATTTTGGTTGTGAATGTGGTAATACATGCTTATAAGAAGTTAGGGAACAAAACAACATAAAGGTCACTTTTATTCTGCCATGCAGAATTATTTTTATTTGATCAATTTATTTATTTATTCCCTGGACCACAAAATATTTGAGCAACTATAGTATTACAGGTGCTGTTTCGTATGCTAGTTCATCGAATTTTCAAAGTGTTGTAGGTTTTAGTTCCATATAGGAATGGGGGTATCAGGCAGTATGTGATACAAAACTGATTGAGTCTCGTTTGAAAGACATCAATTCTGATCTGCTGGTTTTCTATGGTTCATTTTGGGTTTTTCTTCTCTAAGGAAGTTTCTTGTGATCACTTCATAGTTTTAGGGATTCCTTTTTGTAGGAAATAAAGCTAATATCCAGATTCTAGTTTTCTTTTTGTTTGTTTGTTTTTTGTTTTGTTTTACTTTGGGGGAGAATGAAAATAAGTCTTTGAATTCTTAGTATCTGTGGCATGATTAACTTTGCCAAAGTCTTTCATGAAAAGAATAAGTATGTGAGACAATCCAGATTTAATATTTTTCTATTAAGTTTGTTTAACGTTGTGGTTCTCCAACTTTCATATGTATCAGAATCCCCTGGAATGCTTGTTGAAACACATTGCTTGATTTCCGGCTCTACCCACCACCTTCTGGGTTTTTTTTTTTTTTATGAAGTAGGCCTGGGGTAGGGCCTGTGAATTGCATTTTGTAGAAGTTACTAGGTGATGTTAATGCAGCTAGTGCTGGTTTAGGGAGCACTATTTGAGAACTGTTGGTTAGATGACCTCAAATTCTAAAGAGAAACCAGCCATGTTTCTTAATGAAACTAGAGATAGTTTTGGTGCTACAGAAAATTTATGTCTTGGCACCTCACAGTGAATTTAAGAGACGTGATCTACTTTCATGTTTTTATTTATTTATTTAAATGATATTTTATTTATTTTTATTTATTTAATTTCTTTTCAGTGTAACAGAATTCATTGTTTATGCACCACACCCAGTGCTCCATGCAATACGTGCCCTCCATAAAACGCACCACCTGGCTCCCCCAACCTCCCACCCCCTGCCCCTTCAAAACTCTCAGAATGTTTTGCAGAGTCCATAGTCTCTCATGGTTCAACTCCCCTTCCAATTTCCCTCAACTCCCTTCTCCTCTCCATCTCCCCATGTCCTCCATGTTATTTGCTATACTCCACAAATAAGTGAAACCATATGATAATTGACTCTCTCTGCTTGACTTATTTCACTCAGCATAATCTCTTCCAGTCCCGTCCATGTTGATACAAAAGTTGGGTATTCATCCTTTCTGATGGAGGCATAATACTCCATAGTGTATATGGACCACATCTTCCTTATCCATTCGTCCATTGAAGGGCATCTTGGTTCTTTCCTCAGTTTGGTGACCGTGGCCATTGCTGCTATGAGTATTGGGGTACAGATGACCCTTCTTTTCACTTCATCTGTATCTTTCGGGTAAATACCCAGTAGTGCAATTGCAGGGTCATAGGGAATCTCTATTTTAAATTTCTTAAGGAATCTCCACACTGTTCTCCAAATTGGCTGCACCAACTTGCATTCCCACCAACAGTGTAAGAGGGTTCCCCTTTCTCCACATCCTCTCCAGCGCACATTGTTTCCTGTCTTGCTAATTTTGGCCATTCTAACTGGTATAAGGTGGTATCTCAATGTGGTTTTGATTTGAATCTCCCTGGTGTCTAGTGATGATGGGCAATTTTTCATAAGTCTGATAGCCATTTGTATGTCTTCATTGAAGAATTGTCTGTTCATGTCTTCTGCCCATTTTTTGACATGATTATCTGTTTTGTATGTGTTGAGTTTGAGAAGTTCTTTATAGATCCTGAATATCAGCCCTTTGTCTGTTCTGTCATTTGCAAATATCTTCTCCCATTTCGTGTGTTGGCTCTTTGTTTTGTTGACTGTTTCCTTTGCTGTGCAGAAGCTTTTGATATTTGAGGTGGATTTCTTATATGCAGATATAATTGGGTTTCTCTTTTGTAAATATTGTAGTCTTTGCCTTTTTGAAAAGACCATTTTCCATTATTATGATTATTGATATGATTTGTTTTAAATCTGTCTTGCTATTTGTTTTCTGTTTTTCCCACCCATCCTCTTTCCTCTTTTCTTCTACTGTCTTTGGCTTAGTTGAGTTGCTTTTTGTTTTTTGTTTTTTTTAATCCAGTTTATATCATTTCTTCTTAGCTATAACTCTCTGGTTTTAGTTTTCCTTTAGTATATATCTAAGATTATCTTCCAGATTCCTTCCATATCTAGTTGACCACTGAACAACTTGGGGATTAGGGGTGCCAGCCCAATATAAAGTTGAAATCCAAATATAACTTAAGAGTCCCCAAGTACTTACATACTATTAGCCTACTGTTTACAGGAAGGCTTACCAAAAACATAAGCTGTCAGTTAACATATTATATATGCTGTATATATTATACAGTGTATAATGTGATGAAGTAAGTAAGAAAAGAAAATACTAAGAAAATCATAAGGAAAATACATTTATGGTATTTTTTGTACCATGTATTTTTTGAAAAGAAAACCACTTGTAATTGGACCCACGCAGTTCAAACCGTGTTGTTCAAGGGTCCTCTGTAGTATAAGAGTACAAGTATGCTGCCACTTTCCTGTACCTAGCCTTTCTGCTGTTAGCGCTGTTGTAATCCTCCATAAGATAATTTTTATATAGTCAGTTATCTATTAAAGATATTGCAAAATATAAAAGAAGAAATCTTTTCTATTTTTCCACATACCTAGCACTTCTGATGCTCTTCATTCCTTTGTGTAAAGCCATATTTCCATGTGGTAATGTTTTCCTTCTGCCTGATGGACTTCTGGTAACACACTTATAGTTTGGGTCTGCTGGTGATTGATTCTTTTGTTTTTGTTTTTTTATTTCTCAGTTTTTATTTTGCTTTTCTTCTGATAACAGCTTTTTGAGGATACACGCATATATAATACATCTATTTAACGTGTGCAGTTCATTGGTCTTTAGTATATTTGCAGAATTATGAACTGTGGCCTCATTTCATCACCCTCAAAAGGAATCCTCTGGTTTTTCCCTGTCACCCTTCAGCGTACCCCCACTCCCAGTGCACACAGCCATCCCCAGTCCTAGGGAACCCCTGATAAACTCTCTCTCTAAAGATTTGGGGTTCTGGGTATTCTGTATAAATGGAATCAGATGACATGTGTCTTTTGTGACTGGGTCCTTTCACTACCATCATGTTTCTAAGGCTGACCTTGGAAACATGTATGTTGTAGCATATATTGGGACCTATTCCTGTTAATAGCCAAATAATATTCCTTCATATAGGTAAACCACCTTTCAGCTATCAATGAATAATGCTGCCATGAACATTAGTGTACACATTTTTGTATGGATATATGTTTTATTTTCTCTGGGATATAGGCTTAGTTTGGGATTTAGGCTTGAAGTGTAGGCTGTTTTCCAAAGTGGCTGCACCATTTTGTATTGCCAATGATATATGAGGCTTCCAGTTTCTGCCCTTGTTTTGAAAGATGTTTTCAGTGGGTATAGAATTCTGGGTTCAGTTTATTTCTTTCAGTACCTTAAAGGTGGTGTTCCATTGTTTTCTGGGTTTCATTATTTCAGATGAGTAATCTGCTGCCACCCCCCACCCCCTTTTGTCTTTTTCTACAAAGTGTGTCTTAGTTGCTTTTAAGATTTCTCTTTATCCCTGGCTTTTAGCGGTTTGTGCTGGCCCTTGATGTTGTTTTCTACATGTTTCTTTTGCGTAGGGTTTGTTGAGCAGCTCTGTGCTTCCTACTTAAAGCCTATAGGCTCTTGGGAAATAAATAAGGAATATTTTTATAAAATGAACTAATGTCGGGGCACCTGGGTGACTCAGTGGGTTGAGCCGCTGCCTTCGGCTTGGGTCATGATCTCAGGGTCCTGGGATCGAGTCCCGCATTGGGCTCTCTGCTCAGCGTGGAGCCTGCTTCCCCCTCTTTCTCTGCCTGCCTCTCTGCCTACTTGTGATCTATCTGTCAAATAAATAAATCTTAGAAAAAAAAAGTAAAATGAACTAATGTTCAATCCACATTCATAATGACTATAGTTTGTAGCTGGCCAAGAAGAGCTAGAATTCTTTGAATTGCCCTGGGTACTGTTTTTCCTCCATGGAAAAATTGCTTTAGAATGGACCTTAGAGGTCATTTTATCCAGTCATTACATCCAGGAACACTAGAATCCAATGAGCTTAAGTGACTGGCCCCAAGTCACAAAACAGGTTAGTAGTAGTAGAACCTGGACTAGGCTTCTGGACTAGTTTTGTCCTCTTCTGCCAAGTCATATCACGTTTCTGACAGACCAGGCATTAGGAAGATGATAAGAGGCATTCCTTTGTACTCTGCAGTATGAGTGCTATTATTCCTTAGATTTTACAGTTTCTTTACATTGAAGATTCAGAACTATAGTAGGCACGTGTGTATTTCATAATGAAATAAGAACTGTTTCTTCTAAATTTCCAGCTCTCATTTTTCTCAGTATAAAGCACTTCTGTGAAATGCTCCCCATTATACTCTGAACTATCCTATACTTCCAATACTTGGGTGTTGTCATAGGGAGTCCTGTGATTTGGTTTACCTGACAGGGAAATTTGATACGAGGGGATTTGGGGGTGTGAATTACCTTTCTCTTGATTTGTCTGGGCACCTAATGTCTCCCAGTGAGAGAGAGATATGAATGTGGGTGGTGATTTGTTGTTGTTGCTGTTGTTGTTAGCATCACATGCATAACACTCACTAAGATTTCCTTTGTTTTTATACTCCTTTCATTTGATTATTCTTCTGGGATGATTTTCTTCATAGATGATTGTGGAGCTCCTGTATGTAGTACTTTGGCAGAAGTGGAATGCATTACATGCTTTTATCCTTTTTGAAGTTTATGTGACTAGCTCTGCAATACTATGCATTGGAAATACTAGCTTGTCTAGTCATATGGAACATTTGTTTGTCTTTGGAGTTGAGGTTTGATCAGTATGGTTGTATGAGGCTTTCAGAAGCACAGTTAGAAGTACATGATGAGAGGCATTGTTAGAGAAGTTTGAATGGATTTGGAAAACTGAAATGTTGAAATATTTTAAAGAAAATACTTAAGAAAAGTATGAGTTTTTTTAAGGTTAGATGCACTGAGGTATTTCCTATACAGTAGGATTAATCCTTCTTGGTGTACAGGTCTGTGAATGTTCATGGACTTATAACCCTGTAATTACAGTCAAGAATAATGTTTGCATCATCCCCAAGAGTATCATTTTGTTTTTCATCATCAACAGTATAGAATTCCCTGTCTGTGCGTCCTCAGTATTTAACATTGCTGGTTCTTTGTTCTTTTGTAATACGAGTATAATAAATTTTGTGGTCTATCATTGTAGTCTTACTTTGCATTGCCTTAATGACTAATGATAAGTCTCTTTTCATGTGTTTTTTTTTAAGATTTTATTTATTTGACAGATCACAAGTAGGCAGAGAGTCAGGCAGAGACAGAGAGGGGGAAGCAGTCTCCCTGCTCAGTGGAGAGCCTGATGTGGAGCTCCATCCCAGGACCCTGGGAGCATGACCTCAGCTCAAGGCAGAGGCTTTAGCCCACTGAGCCACCCAGGTGCCCCATCTTTTCATGTGTTTTTATGTAAGTCACCCATATATCTCTGGAGAAATGACTTCAGATTTTTTTTTTGCTCATTGGGTTTATTACTCAGCTTTCATATAAGTTTTCATATATTCCAAATAACAGTTTATTAGATATGTATTTTGCATATTTTCTCTCCTAGTCATTGGCTTTTCATTTTCTTAATGGTGTCTTTCAGTGGGAGAGGGAATTTGAGGAAGGTGTTTAAAAGAGACAAATGCCAAGTTATAAGATAAATAAGTACTAAGGATGAAATGTACAGCATCATGACCATAAGTCTGTTATATGTCGTATAGGAAAGTTGTTAAAGGAGAGCATTCTGAAAGTTCTTACCACAAGGAGAACTTTTTTCCTTTTTATTGTATTTATATGAGATGATGGCTGTTTCAAACTTGTGTCATAGGTTGAAGAAGCTATTACCATGAATTTACATGGAAAAATTTTGGAGCTTTCTCAGACCCTACAAATAATGTCTCTGAGGCTTTTCTGATTCCTTAAGACACTGCTTGCTCACAGATGTACAGAATAAATTGAGATTAAGCACAGATGGTCATAGACGCAGTTCAAAGCTATTGCCACTTGCTGCTGAGATGTTGAGTGTTTCCACTCAACACTCGGGGTTCCTCTTACTGTCAGAGCGTGTGCTGCCTCCATGACAACCTGCTGCAAAACAAATATAGAACATTTATACTTTTCACCTGTCATCCTAAAAGCAAAAATCCTCTCTGGGTTTTATTTTGGGTCAGCAAAAACAAGTAACCATGCAAGTTGTTTGTGGAAATAAAGTGGTGTGATACAAACTTTAAAAAAGTAGGGGCATCATGGGGTGTCAGGGTGGTGCAGTCACTTAATCCTCTGAGTCTTGGTTTCAGCTCAGGTCATGATTTCCTGCTCTTGAGATCAATCCCTGTGTCCTTGTCAAGCTCCTCGCCCAGGGGGGTGTCTGCTTAGGTCTTTGTCTTCTTCTCTTTCCCTCTGAACCTGCCCTCTAACCCCATTCTCTATCTCTCTCTCATCTCTTTCTCTCAAATAAATAAATAATAAATAAATATTTAAAAAGTGGGATATATCTGTATGTATATATATTTAAAGTCTTTCACTGTGACTGAATTTATGTTGGGAAAAATTGGAGAATAATTCAACTCTGAAAACTAATTAGATGACTGGTTATATATATTGTAGTGTACTTTTATGTAACCAAATGTTATATTACTGTAAAGATGATGTCTTCAAACATGATATTTCAGAATTCATTATTAAAGGCTAGAAGTGAGATATAGACAACATTGTATTATTCAGATTAGGCTCTGCTAAAGTAACAAATAACAGCTTAGAGGCTTCAAACATAATAATGATTCATTAGTCATTCATACAGCATCTGCTCTGGGTTCAGCAGTGCTCCATGGCAAATGGTAACTTGGGGCCTTAGTCGGCTTCCATGTAGTGGTCCTGCCAGATAGATCAATCTGAGTTTCAGGGTTCACGCCCAATCTTCAGTACCTCAATCCAGTAACCTCAGTTAGACTTGCAGTTTAGGTAGCTCCAAAAGAGGTGGGAAATACATTCCTTTCAACTGACTTAGAGTGAGAAAATCAGTGAGATAACATTTTCTAAAACAGGTATATAGTGTTGGTCTCATTGTTTTTATTGTTTATAACAGCATTTATATGTCTGTAATGGATATAGCTTTATCTGCATACTTATGTGTCCGAAGCAAGGGTCAGCTCAACATATAGCCCGTGTCAAATCTGGCTTGGCTACCTGTTTCTATACAACCAACTAGCCAAGGAGGGTCTTTAAGATAATTAAATGGTTGAATAATATTTGGTGGTACATGAAAATTACTTGAAATTCAAATTTCAGTGCTCATAAATAAAACTGTATTGGAAACATAGTCATGAATCTTCATTTACATTTGTCTTTTACTGATGATAGGTTCAGCAGAAGAGCTGGGAAGTCACTACAGAAGTCATGGAACCCACAGAGCTTAAATGTTTGAGTTAGGCCTTTACAGAAAGAGTTTGCTGACCTACTGTCCTAAATATTTAAGAAAAGTAGGCACAAAAACAAAATTATCATAGTCCTTACTTGAATGTTTGGGATTTAAAGGTTTTTTTTTTATTGTTGTTGTTTGTTTTTTGTTGTTTTGTTTTTAATACTTTCTTCTAGTCTCTAAGATTTTATTAATTGGAAAAATTAATAAAAAAGTAACTCATATGTAGAATTGCTAAGAATATTCTTACATGAGTAGGTGCAAATAGCTGCCTTCTTTGTGGAGGCCTCTAGCCTAGCACAAGAGATGAGGGAATCATTACCAAAGTGGGGGTTGGCTTCCTTTTGACCTCCTGTCCCAGTCCTCTCCCCCTCATTCCAGGCTCTAGCCACACTCCCTTTCTCTCTCTCCAAATAAAATCAACTCATTCTGTCACCATGGCCCCTACACTTGCATCTCCCTGGAGAGCGCTTCCTCCAGATTTTCCAATGGCTGACAGCTTTGTCATTCAGATCTTAGCACTGTTCCTGTTTTTTTCCCCCTCTTTGCAGGTACCATTATCTGCTTTATTTCATTGGTCTATTCATATTCTTATTGTCTGTGAGAACTAAATATCCCATGAATGCAGACTCCTTATCAGTCTTTGGTCACTGCTCTGTCCTAGAACATTGCACAATGAATAGCAAATGACCTATGCAGAGAGACTGAATGACTAGTAATTGTTTTAATTAGAAAGTTAATGTGTAATGTTATGGACACACTGCATCTTGAACAATCTCAGTTGAAAGCCTGATGATTCCTTCTGGGGAAAGCCTCTCTAGTCAGCAAAATTCCTAACTTTGTGTCATTCATCAGCTGACAGCTGAATTTTGAATTTAACTGTGCCAGTGATGAAAAACGTCTGTGTTCTTATATCTGACATGATAAGATTGCTGACTGAAGGAAAACATGCCACTCTAAGCAAATTAAGAAAAGTTTCTTTGAAAAATCATGATTTATAGGTCCATTGATAATGCTTTATTTTTCTGACCATATGAGAATGATTGGACAAAATGTATAAATGTGTACCTAACCAACACCAACAGCATACATTAATTAGATATGCAATTTGTGAAAAGATAAATGAAAAATGCTACTACTATTAAGAAACAAAGAAAACTGGGGTGCCTGGATGGCTCAGTGGGTTTGGCCTCTGACTTGGGTCGTGATCTCGGGGTCCTGGTATCGAGCCCTGTGTCATGCTCTCTGCTCTGTGAGGAGCCTGCTCCCCCCTCTATCTCTGCCTGTCTCTCTACCAACTTGTGACCTCTCTCTGTCAATTGAATAAATAAAATCTTTAAAAAATTAAAAAAAAAGAAATTAAATAGGAGAGAAAGATCTGTGTAATCAGGTTGTAAAAATGAAATATTATAAAGATAAAATACATCATTGATATAAATTTAAGATACTATAATAGCTGAATTTATGTTCTAAGACTCATATCTCCAAATCTTTTTTAAATTTTTTTTATTTTTTATTTTTTATTTTTTATTTTTTATAAACATATAAAGTATTATTAGCCACCGGAGTGTAGGTCTGTCAATCCCAGGTTTACACACTTCACAGCACTCGCCATAGCACATACCCTCCCCCATGTTCATAACCCTACCACCTTCTCCAGACCTTCCTCCCCCCAGCAATGCTCAGTTTGTTTTATGACATATCTCCAATTATTAACTGCTAATGAGAGAATGTTAGATACTCTTTTATCCCCAAATATTTTTCTCCTTTATATTAAGAAAGCTCTTCCTTCCTCTTAGTTTGTACCAATGCAACTAGTGCAAAATTAACTACATTAATAGGAAAATACATTTATTCCAGCAGGGAAAATAAAAGATTAAGCTCAGGCCCTAGACCACTATTAACTACAAAGAAAAATGAGAATATAGCATTCCTTAAATCTATTGTTTTATTAAAAATGCAAATGTACTAATGGAATCTTAAACAGGCTTCCATTTTATATGAGTGTATAAAGCAAATGTTATTTTCATTGTCACAATCATCTCTGACAACAGACAGCCCAACTGAGTTAAAGTTGTATATTCTCATTTCTGATAAACAATCTGTTCACAGAAAGGCTATTTAAAACAAATATATTCCAATCCATTCATATGTCAATTGAGATTTCTAAGCTAAAGTAAATAACTTTTAAAAGGAGAATTTCAATCAGTTTAATACAAATATATTTTCAATAGCAGAGAGTACAAAATTACCCATTTGTTTTTTTGTTTTATTTTAAGATTTTATTTATTTATTTGATAGAGAGATCACAAGTACACAGAGAGGCAGGCAGAGAGAGAGGGGAAGTAAGTTTCCTGCTGAGCAGAGAGCCCTATGTGGGGCTCCATCCCAGGATCCTGAGCCAAAGGCAGAGGCTTAAACCACTGAGACACCCAGGTGCCCCATGACCCATTTGAATGAAAAACATCAAACTTTTGGATTGTTTCTGTATGTCATAGGCTATTGTCAAATCCATAATTCTTTGATATTTTCTTAAATAGATGAAATTTGCCTTCATCCCCCCAGTGGGGGGGGAGAGATGCCAGACTATAATTTTATCTGAGAAATGAGATTAAATTAATTTAATTACTTCATGTCCACTTGATAAGTCGCTGCTCTTTAATGGAAAAACTGCCACTTGTAATTAATGACTGTCTGTACTGTTTCAACTGATCAAATGCCTAATTCACAGAAAACATTGAAAGAAGTTCTGTATATCTTATAGCAACTCAGTGGAGAAATCTTGTCCCAGGGGTATGTAAATCTGACATACAAGACACCTCTGGATCAGTCTAAGGAATTGTCTATTCTCCTTCAGTAACTGAATTTGGTTTGGCTGCTGCCTTCCAGGACAAACACAAACTTTTAACTTCCTGATCAAACTGTTTCCAAATCACAGACTGACTGCCAAGGATGTTCCATTTTACTCCAGGGTTTTTGCGCTGGGCACTAAAAATGTCAACAAATGAGTACCTCCCTGGCACTCATTTTTTAACATTCCCACAGGGGGCCCTAGGCTTGGGGGACAAGGAGTTCAGGGTGTCCAGCAAGAGGCATGACCCAGAAGGCTGGGAATTGGTGGGTGGGAGCCCCAGAGTCCAAGGTCAGGGAAGAGCTTCCTGCGGGACCAGGGTCTTCTCAGCTCTGGTCAGCTCCTTGTCCTGTCCAGCCCTGCACCATCACAGCCCCGCCTCTGGGGTGCTGGAGTGTGGGAGAACACAGCTATCTGGATGGGTTCCTGGAGGCTCTGGGGGAGTTATTGCATGTGTAACCTACCTAATGGGGCACCCAGCCACAGAGCCAAAGACAACCACCTGCTCCCTCCAGGAAAGAGGGGCCAGAGGTTAGATATTCTTTAAGATTTTATTTATTCATTCGACAGACAAAGATCACAGGTAGGCAGAGAGGCAGGCAGAGAGAGAGAGGAAGCAGGCTCCCCGCTGAGCAGAGAGCCCGATGCGGGGCTCGATCCCAGGACCCTGAGATCATGACCTGAGCCGAAGGCAGAGACTTTAACCCACTGAGCCACCCAGGCGCCCCCAGAGGTTAGATATTCTTGAAGGTGAAAATGAAGCTATGTTTTTTGCAACGTAACCTTTTGCCTTTGGGATTTCTGCACTTTCTTTTCTGGTAGAGGAGGGCAGAGAAGACTCCATGGCTTAACCAAAAAGGAAGTTTCTTGTAATCTATTATTACTAGGGACAAAGACCTGATCCTTTTCTTTATGTTCTAGTTTTGGGAATGTGGTCTCTGATTCCTTGTTTTTTTTCCTATAGTATGAATTCATATAACATCTTTCCAAATATATAAAACCAGCTATTGTCAAAAATTAGTTTACTGGACTTAGGCATTCAGAAAAAAAAATGTGCACCAGGAAGCAAACTCCATAGATGTAAGGCAGCTATAGAATCTTGCCCTTTCTCTAAACATCTGTCACATGCCTTCACATTTCATTCCACTCATAATTCTCATGCATTTTCTTTTGCATACATCCACTTAGATTCAACATCAGTCTTCTTTTCCAAGTGGTCCATACTTAAGGATAAAAATTCAGTATTAGTGTCATTTGAATGACACTACCATGAACTACAGTTGGTGGAGGAGAGGTGCATTCCATGTCTAGAAGCCAAAAAAAAAAATTCCTCATTCTGGGAGAGGTGGCAGCTGTGACCTGCTCTCCTTGGAAAATGTTGGATGCTTAGTGTAATGCAAATGATCTTGGTCTGTTATGTGGAAAAAGATAAATCTCACAAGCTATTATTTGTCACCCAAAGAAATACTAAAACCCAACTTGGTGGTCGCAGAAGGATATTTAAAGTCGTACCATTATGACTTTGACAGATAAGATGTTTTTGTCTATGCTGTCTGGGAGTGTCTCTCAGAAACAGCATTCACAATACAATTTACTGTAATGATTTTTATAAACTAGATGCTGTAGTTTCTCTTCCAATACTGTCACAAAGTCAGCTGTATCTTTTTTTCTTTTTTAAGATTTTATTTACTTATTTGACAGACAGAGATCACAAGTAGGTGGAGAGGGAGGGAAGAGGAAACAGGATCCCGGCCAAGCAGAGAGCCCAATGCAGGGCTCCATCCCAGGACCCTGGGATCATGACCTGAGCCGAAAGCACAGGCTTTAACCCACTGAGCGACCTAGGTGCCCCAGCTTTGTCTATTAAAATCTGTTTCCTATTCTTCCTGTGGATAAAATAAACAACTCCAGTGTATTCCCTGATTCTGCTGTAGTCCACTGGCGCCATGTGACTATGCTGTCCCTGTGGGGCCAGTAAATATTATGTGCAGCACTCCTAGGCCTGGACCGTAAACACTTTCGCCCCTCCTGATGCCATCTGAATGCTGACCAAGGCTGCAGAGGCCTTCGCCATCTGTAAAGCCTTGCTCCTGAACTCTCCAGTCTGTGCGTGAGAAGTGCAGCAAGCCAGCCCCCATCGCTCCCAGTGCCTAGACAGTTCACCTGAGTGCAAACGATGAGCTACTCCTCCCTCACTAAAATTTAATGGATTTGGTTTTATCTTAGTGACTAATTGCAGTAAATAATACAGAAAGCTGTAACAGTGTGTCTAACAATATTGCTCTCCAGCTTTCCTTCATGGTCATAGGTAAGTCTTTCAATTCCTTTAGCCACTTGCACAAATGGACTTTGAGTGTATAACAGAGAAGAAAGAGTATTTGTTCTTCTCCTCAGTAAATATCCATTGAATATAAGCCCCATGTTTAATGGACACACAAAGATGAATCACATAGTGCTGTTGTGTATTGTGGCTGAGGTTGGGTGGTTCTGGAGCTCTAGTTGTGGCACCCACTCCACAGGCAGCAGGTGGGTGGTGTAGCAGCAGCAGCAGCTCTTTTGGCTTCTATTTCTGTAGCATCTTGGGGAATCTTTCTTGCTGAAACATATTTCTTTTGACCTCCCAGTGATTCCGCAAACTATTTAATAATTCTCTGTACTAATTGTTTTTTCCTTAAACTAGCTCCAGTGGATTCTCTGAAATGTTACCTGACACTGAAGCCTGGACCCCAAGTATTCAGCATTCCATGAATGTTTTTGACTGGGCCTCAGCCCCTGAAGGATATTCACCACATATACTCATTCCCATTATCTCTTGCAAATGTTATCACAGCCCAATATTGTTACTCTTTTGAAATAGTTCAGGCATTTAATGTGAACAAATGTAAAGATGTTTTGTCCTATTTAACCCCATAGACAGTATGCTAATCCTTACTGTAAAGGTCCAGGAGGGTCTGAGTCTGGGTATGCGGTATAGAGGGTATGGAGCAATTCCCAAATAGAATATGTGATTATTTTGGAGGGGAATGGAGGTAATTAATATCCAACATTAATATCCAGAAGCATCACTATCCAAAAAAATGCCAATGTTTTTAAAACACCATTAAAGGAAAGCTGATGTGTGAAAAGTATTTTGAAAAAACCTGTTGTTAAAATCTGGCCATCAGGGGTGCCTGGGTGGCTCAGTGGATTAAGCCACTGCCTTCGGCTCAGGTCATGATCTCAGGTCCTGGGATCGAGCCGCCACATTGGGCTCTCTGCTTGGCAGGGAGCCTGCTTCCCCCTTTTTCTCTGCCTACTTGTGAGCTCTCTCTCTGTCAAATAAATAAATAAAATATTTTTAAAAATCTGGCCATCAACTCATCCCTTTTTAAAATCTCAGTAATTGTCAAGAGCTATAATCTAGGTGCTCTTATGACATGGTCTACACAAGGCTTACTCATTGCCACTTCTGTGGAATGATTCCCAGGAAAGATCATCTTCCTTTTCCTCTCCACTAGGTATTGACAGACTGCTATGATTTAGGTCAAAATCCCCATCCCAAAAAAACCCTTTCTTAATAATGTCCATTTCAGGCTATTATGCTTTGTTTTAGAGCCCAGTAGATATGTAAATCTTTTATGCCACCATCTAAGAATTATATTGTCTTAGATATTAATCTTGTCTTTATGATTACAGTGTAAGCTTATTTTTGAAGTGTGAACTTTTTTTGCACTTAATCCTTTGTTTATGTCTCTATAATGAGTTGTGAATTGTAAATTTTTATGTGATAGTTTCCTTGTATATGAGTTGTTGGTATCTACTAATATAAAATAACCTCCTGGTTGCTAAACTGAGGAAGCCCCTGTCAACATCCCTGGATACATTTCAGATGGAAGGTAGCAGCATGGTGAGCGAACAGCTGACAGTGACAGGATGGCAACAGACACTCGGGTCTTTCATATAAGTGAACATCATTCCTGACAGCTTATGCATGGTGCAAGAAACCATCTTGCAATACCTAGAACACAAGAAGGAACTAAGCAGTTTTTAACTGGGACTTCATCTATAATATTTTATAAGCTAAGGAACAATGTATGCCTATATCTTATGTGTAAGACAAATTCTGAAAATTTAAGTATCAAGGGATTCGTGCATTTAAGAATGAGATATATTAAAGTTTTAGCCTTTATTAATTTGGAGTGATGGATATATGAAAGAGTATTGTGTTCTTTGTAACTTTACATACCTTCACATTTCTTCTACAGTTGAAGATAGGAAACCATTCTGCATAATTAAGGTTTTTTCTTTGTGGGATCAATTTATACCTTGATGTCACTTTATGTGAGTCTATAAATCATTTTGTTTTGAGTCTGTATTTTGTAGGCAGCTTTCTGAGTGTAATTGCCTCTCTTGGTGACCTAGGTGTACATTTTTGCAGGACTTATGGTTTTCATTTTAATTAATACTTTAACATTTTGTTACATAATTGAACAATGTGGTAACTAAGGATGTTGACTCCCCATGCAGTCAAAGTCTTTGTGTAACTTTTGACTCCCCAGAAACTTAACTGCAGATAGCCTACTGTTGACCAGAAACCTTACCAATAACATAGTCAATAAGTACATATTTTATATATGTAGTATATACTATGTTCTTTCAATAAAGTATGAGAGAGAAAAGAGTACATTGTTAAGAAATTCATAAGGAAGAAAACATACATTTACAGCCCTGGACTGTATTGAAAAAATTCTGCCTGAGTGGACCTCACTGTTCAAACTGCGTTGTTCCAGGGTCTATGATACGTTGCTTTCTGTGCACATGAGTCAGCTCCAGTCAGATACATCCATACTTGATGGACTAAAAAATTGTCCAGCTTCCTGAGTCTGTAAGGATGAGTCAGAATCTAAGGCAGTGTTTCTCAAAGTCTGGTCAAAGGACAACCTACAGAAAAATCATCTGGAAAAAGGTGTGGCTTCTAGGTCTGGTGAATGTGAGTCTTTATGAGTGAATCCCGGGCATCTGTTTCAATATTCTCAGGCACATGAGAAGAAACATTGTCCCTAGACCATTGAGTCAGGGCCCTTTGCTGGTTTTCTTACCACAGGCATCAGGCTTCTCTTGGTAACACTCTAATCTTAGCCAATTTTTCTTTATTGCAACTACATTAAAACTCACTAGTCCCTGGACACACTGGCACAAAATTTCCTATACAAATTATTGTCAATTTTAAAAATAGCAAAACCTTCTTAAGAACAGAATTCTGTTCTTTTATAAAATCACAATTGTATAGGGAAAGCATGACTTCTTATTTTGACACTTGTGGTACAATAATTTCTTTATAATGTTTATGCTTAAGGGGTGCCTGGGTGGCTCTGACAATAAGCCTCTGCCTTCAGGTTTGGTCATTATGCAAGGGCCCTGGGATCCAGCCCTGCATCCTTCACCCTGTTCTGGGTAAGATTGTTCTCCCTCTCCCACATGCCCTGCTTGTGTTCCCTCTCTGTCAAATAAATAAAATCTTTAAATTTTGTTTAATTATAAAAAAATGCTTATATCCATTGTATAAAATCTATTATCTGTATTAGTGTGTCATTTCACTAAAATTACACAGAGGCACGGTTGATATTTTTTTAGGAAAGAAGATAATAAAATTATGACAATAACCCAAGGATTGAAATATATATAATTTAGCCTCAATGCCTTGGAATTTACATATTTATCCTGACATTGTTTTAAATTTGACTCATCCCTGAAAATATTTTGAAACAGTGACAAGTTGCAAAATTTAATATAATTAATAACCAATAATAAATTTAATAATTATTATTATTATTATAAAATAATACTATATATAATATGTAATAAATTATTAATAATAAAATTTATATAATATAAATACTATACTATATATGTACTATATATTATACTATATATACTATATACATACGATATATATAAACTATATATATATATCTCTCTGATAAATAAATAAAATCTAGACATATCTATCTCAAGCTATAGATTATATATATATAGTTTATATTTGTTTTATATAAACTATATATAGTATAGATATAGATATAGATATCTACAGATTATATATATAGTTTATATAATTTTAATTACATAAATTTTTCTTATATAAATTTATTTATATAAATATAAATGTATAATAATATATACTAAATATATATAACAATAAAATAAATATGTAATGAACATATAAATATATATTTATAATACATATAATAAAATATATATAAACTATATATAAATATATAATTAATATATATAATTATATATATCATATATATGACATAATATGTTATGTATATAATATAGTATAATACATATAGAATTATATATTATATATGATTATATAATTAATATAACATAAATATATAATTTATTATATATTATATAATATATGTAATATATAAAATTATAATATATAACATATAATCATATATATAAGATTATAATTTATAATATTATATCATTATATAATATATAATATAATTTATATTGTATATATAATATGTATAAATATGGTATATATAAATATATAATAATAAAATAAATGAATATATAATAAATATATAATATATATACTATAATATAAACTATATATATAATCTGTAGATAGAGATAGATATATCTAAATTTTATATATATAAAACTATATATATAGTTTGTATAAACTATATATATATATATAATCTGTAGTAGAGATAGATACATCTAGATTTTATTAATTAATTAATTAATTTATCAGAGAGAGATGACCAGAGAGGCAATACAAGTAGGAGCAGGAGAGGGAGAAGCAGGTTTCCCACTGAGCAGGGATCCCGATGTTTGGCTTGATCCTACGACCCTGGGATCATGACCTGAGCCAAAGGCAGACACTTAATGACTGAGCCACTCAGGTGTCCCTAAAAGATATTTTTAAGTGATATTATTCAAGGTATGTTCTATGAAGTGAGTGACCTCCCTATGCTCTGAAAGAGAATATTTAAGATTTCGTTTTGACTAACCTCTGAGACCCGATTAGCATCACTCTGGGTTCTCAGTGTCTTGTCTCCTAAATCCTCTGTGTTAAAAGGGCAGCATAGAAAAAAATCTCTAGTGGAAAATCTTCTCATAAATAATCTACTACTGTCCTTGTAAATACACTCCTTTTCTGCTGAATGGAAATCTGAAGTAATTTTAAGTAGAGTAGAAATCTAGGAAGTTTTTTTTTTTTTTAATTTAATTTTAGTTATGTTTTTATCCCCAGGGGTACAGGTCTGTGAATCACCAGATTTACACATTTCACAGCATTCACCATAGCACATACCCTCCCCACTGTCCATAACCCCACCACCCCCTCCCAACCCCCCTCCCCCCAGCAACCCTCAGTTTCTTTTGTGAGATTAAGGGTCTCTTATGGTTTGTCTCCCTCCCGATCCCATCTTCTTTCATTTATTCTTTTCCTACCCCCCAAATCCCCACGTTGCATCTCCACTTCCTCATATCAGGGAGATCATATGATAGGTGTCTTTCTCTGATTGACCTATTTCGCTAAGCATCATACCCTCTAGTTCCATCCACCTCCTCACGAATGGCAAGATTTCATTTCTTTTGATGGCTGCATAGTATTCGATTGTATATATATATATATATATACCACATCTTCTTTATCCATTCATCTGTTGATGGACAGCTAGGTTCTTTCCATAGTTTGGCTATTGTGGACATTGCTGCTATAAACATTTGGGTGCACATGCTCCTTGGGATCACTAAGTTTGTATCTTTAGGGTAAATACCCAGTAGTGCAATTGCTGGATCATAGGATAGCTCTATATTCAACTTTTTGAAGAATCTCCATGCTGTTTTCCAGAGCGGTTGCACCAGCTTGCATTCCCATGAGCAGTGTATGAGGGTTCTCCTTTCTCCAGCCTCTCCTCGCCAGCATCTGTCATTTAGGAAGTTTATTTTTATAAAGGTGATAATGAAGTAATTTTTATCAATAGGAGAATGTAGGTCATGGATGTTTTGATTTAAAAATCTCATAAAGATACAAAATAGTGCTATTATTACATTTTAAATAAAATGTATTTTTTCACTCTTCATATTTCATTGATTCCTATAATTAAGTAAATGATTATTTTAAAAACTTAATTCAATTTTTTCCGAGTATCAAGATTAATTATTTATGCACCACACTCAGTGCTCCATGCAATATATCCCCTCCTTTATACCCACCACCAGGTTCACCTATCCCCCCATCCCCTTCCCTCCAAAACCCTCAGTTTATTTCTTAGAGCCACAGTCCCTCATGCTTCATCTCCTCTTCCAATTTCCCCCAATTCACTTTTACTTTCCTTCTACAAATGTCCTCCATGTAATTTCTTATGCACGACAAGTAAATGAAACCATATGATAATTGACTTTCTCTGCTTGACTTATTTCCCTCAGCATAATCTCCAGTCTTCCATGCTGATACAAAAGTTAGCTACTTATCCCTTCTGATGGCTGCATATTATTCCATTGTATATATGGACCATATCTTCTTTATCCATTGTCTGTTGAAGGGCTTCTTTCCTTTTTCCACAGTTTGATGATGGTGACCATTGCTGCTATGAACATTCAGGTACATAGGGCCCTTCTTTTCACTACATCTGTATCTTTGGGGTAATACCCTATAGTGGAATTGCAGGGTCGTAGGGTAGCTCTATTTTTATTTTTTTAAGGATTCTCCACACTGTTTATCCAAAGCAGCTGCAGCAACTTGCATTCCCACCAACAGTGTAGAAAGATTCTGCTTTTTCCACATCCTCTCCAACCCACGTTGTTATCTGTCTTGTTCATTTTGGGCATTCTTACTGGTGTAAGGGTATCTCAATGTGGTTTTGATTTGAATCTGCCTGATGGTAATGATGATGAACATTTTTTCATGTGTCTGTTAGCCATTTGTATGAATTCTTTGGAGAAGTGTTTGTTCATGTCTTCTGCCCATTTTTTGACGAGATTATCTGTTTCTTCGGGTTGAGTTTGAGGAGTTCTTTATAGATCTTGGATAACAGCCCTTTGTCTGTAGTGTCATTTACGAATGTCGTCTCCCATTCCGTGGGTTGCCTCTTTATTTTGTTCACTGTTTCCTTTGCTGTGCAGAAGCTTTTGATCTTGATGAAGTCCCAAAAGTTCATTTTTGCTTTTGTTTCCTTTGCCCTTGGAGACATGTCTTGAGAGAAGTTGCTGTGGATAATGTTGAAGTGGTTATTGCCTATGTTGTCCTCTAGGATTTTGATAGATTCCTGCCTCATATTGAGGTCTTTTATCCATTTCGAGTGTAGCTTTGTGTATGGTGTAACAGGATGGTCAAGCTTCATTCTTCTCTATATAGCTGTCCAATTTTCCCAGCACCATTTATTGAAGAGACTGTCTTTTTTCCACTGCATGTTTTTTCCTGCTTTGTGGAAGATTATTTGACTGTAGAGTTTTGGATCCATATCTGGGCTCTCTCCTCTGTTCCACTGCTCTGTGTCTGTTTTTGTGCCAGT
Source organism: Taxidea taxus jeffersonii (assembly GCA_003697995.1). NCBI lineage: Eukaryota > Metazoa > Chordata > Mammalia > Carnivora > Mustelidae > Taxidea > Taxidea taxus. Next base: position 32,959 of record ML103285.1, read on the forward strand.
GCCATGCTGTCTTGGTGATCATGGCTTTGTAGTAAAGCTTGAAATCAGGCAACGTGATGCCCCCAGTTTTGTTATTCTTTTTGAACATTTCCTTAGAAATTTGGGGTCTTTTCTGGTTCCATACACATTTTAGGATTGTTTTTTCCAGCACTTTGAAAAATGCTCATGGAATTTTGACCGGGATGGAATTGAAAGTATAGATTGCTCTGTGCAGTACGGACCTTTTAACAATGTGTATTTTTCTGATCCATAAGCATGGAATGCTTGTCCATCTTTTTGTGTCTTTTTCAATTTCTTTCATGAGTGGTTTTTAGTTCCTCAACTACAGATCTTTACCTCTTTGGTTAGGTTTATTCCAAGGTATTTTGTGGTTCTTGGAGGCATAGTAAATGGAATCAATTCTCTAATTTCCCTTTCTATATTTTCATGGTTAGTGTATAAGACAGCAACAGATTTCTGTGCATTGATTTTGTATCCTGCAACATTACTGAAGTGCTCTATGAGCCCTAGTAGTGTGGGGGTGGATTCTTTTGGGTTTTCCATATAAAGTATCATGTCATCTGCAAAGAGAATTTGACTTCTTCCTTCCCAATTTGTGTACCTTTTATTTCTTTTTGTTGTCTAATTGCTGTTTCTAGGACATCTAGTACTATGTTCAACAACGGTGGTGAGAGTGGGCATCCTTCTGTTCCTGACCTCAAAGGGAAGGCTGTCCACATTTCCCCACTGAGAATCATATTCACTGTGCTTTGTTCATTGATAGATGTGATGAAGTTGAGGAATGTTCCCTCTGTCCCTACACTTTGAAGTGTTTTAATCAGGAACAGATCCTATATTTTCTCAAATGCTTTTTCTGCATCAATTGAGAGGACCATGTGGTTCTCTCTTCTCTTATTGATTCTATCACATTGATTTGTGAATATTGAACCACCCTTGCATGCCAGAGATCAATCCCACCTGGTCATGGCAGATCATCTTTTTAATGTACTATTGGATCCTATTAGCTAAGATATTGTTGAGAATCTTGGTGTCCATACTCACCAGGGATATTGGTCCGAAATTCTTCTTTTTCATGGGATCTTTGCCTGGTTTGAGGACCAGGGTAATGCTGGCTTCATAGATAGAGACAGGGAGTTTTTATTCTCTTTCTATTTATCTATTTTTTCTATTTATTTTCCTTCTGTTTTCTGTTTATCTAAAGAACCACATAAGCATTGGCAAGGGGTCATCACTGTGAAAGCTCCTACAAATGCTAGTATGGCAAATTTTTAACTCATGTTCACTGTACTTCCCCAAAGGCCTATCCTACAGGTAGTGCCCAGAGGTCAAGGCAAGGATTGTGAGTAATGAACATCCACTTGGACCCTGTGCCTTCTCTTGAGGGAGGCCTGGTTTGGCTTGGGCCTCAGAGGTTTATTGTACACCAAGTGGTACCTCAATAAACCCAGGGAGAATGTCATCACCACTGAACAACCTGTTCCCAGGGTTGTAAATGAAGAAAAACCATACTTCAGAATCTCTGTTACTGAGTCAGTAATAACAACTAACAATAAACCTCACCTCTAAACAGGCTTTATATTGCCCTCCTGGAATTTTGTCAAGCAAGAGAAAAGAAAAGGTACCATCATGGGCTTTGTGTTCCATATGAGGGAACAGAGACTTGTGGACTATGTAGGCACACGGCCAGTGTATGAGAAATGGAGAACTGAAGTTTTGGTGCCTTGATTAAGAAGCCCACACGCTTTCTCTCACATCTCCACTGCCTGGAAGGGACTGTAAATTTCTACTGTGAGTTTGGCATCGACTGTGTCTTTTACTTGGAGCAGATCTCTGTATCACATGCCTCTCCCTCCACAAATTCATTCCGTGCAAACACAGATTTCAGCTTCTGCCCTCTCAAGTTGGGTCCCTTCCCTTACTCCAGTGAATGACTTTCAGGATTCTTGAGTTCCAGGGATTCCATTTGTGATGAAATACAAAGAACTTGGAGTTCTGGATCCACCATGGCCTGGCTATGGCATGTTGGACAAGAGTCTGAGTGTGAGTCTCCTCACCTGTACTGTGGGAATGATAACAGCTAACTCAGTTAGATCCTTCAGGACAAGGGCTTGGGAGCCCAGGCTGCCTGGATTTGAATCCTAGCCCTGCCGCTTTACAAATACGCAGCTCAGGGCAGGTGACTCTAATTTGTCTTACTTTCCTTAGTCAAAAAAGGGGCACCATGACAGAACCCACCTCACAGGGTTATTGTTCACATTCATTTTGTGAAAACACCTAATGCTTTCAGACCACACTGGAGTAAACACTCCTATCCTATGGGTGACCTCTCTGTGGCCACCCACACATTCATGATACATGTACTATTCATGTTCCTGGGATGCTCTAGCTAAATACCACGGATGGGGTGACTTACACAACAGACATCTGTTGTGTCTCATCATGGAGGCTGGATGTCCAAGATGACAATGTCAGTGGGGTTGATTTTTCCTGGGGCCTCTCTTTGAATTGCAGAGAACCTCCTTGTCCTTTGGTCCCCACATGGCCTTTCCTCTCCCTGTATACACCTCTCATGTCTCCTCCTGTCTTACAAGAGAAACCAGTCCCATTGGACTAGGTCCAACTGTAAGGGCCTCCCTTTCACTTAATTACTGGTTTGCAGGCCCTATCTCCAAATACAGTCACTTTATGAGACGCTGGGGGTTAGGGCTTTACTCTATGAATCTGAGGAAGAACATAGTTCAGTCCATGATAATGTATAAACAGACCCCAACATTAGATGTTCCTGTGGGGGGAGTCCATTTCTTAATCTAAGTCTTAAGGAATCCCTGGATGCTTGGGTCCCATGGATCCTGTTTGTGGTCTAATAGTGAGGACCTGCCATCAGAAAAGCAGGTTTTGAAGCTCAGGTTTCAAACATGCTCGTGTATCTATGGTCTTAGGCAAGTCTTATGCTCTGCCTGAGCCTCAGCAGGCGCACCTTCCTCCTAAGGAGAAGGATGACAGTGACTCTCAGCAAAGGGGCAGTGAAGATCAAGGGCAACTAAGTGTGTGAAAGCCCTTTGTAATCTCCACGCCCCCAAGGGTTTTGTCCCTGAACTAAAAGGATAGAAGTAGATGGATTGCTTGTCTTGGCTCTCCGTCCTACCCTCAGAATTCTGTGACTCTGATTTTAAAGGTATCAAGGATCAGCTGCTAGGGAAGAAATTTTGGGATCCAAAGGATCAACAGATATTGGCTTAGTCAATGCAGGAAATGATACCATCGTAGGGACCCCCCACTCTGCATATTTCTAAGGCCCCAAATAGATCAGTGCCAAAGTGTGTTGTGCATTCTTTGGGTTCTGGCATGCATTTCCTATTTAATTTGGCAAGAATTCACCATAACGTGGGCCCATGGACTAGGTATGCCAGGGCCAGCAAACCTCTCTGTCTTGAAGAGGACCCTGGGATCTTCAGTCAGAAAGGACTGCTTGAACTTCCATGTCTGCTCACCTTCCCTAGGCACCCTCCACAATTGGCTGTTCTTTGTCAGTGAAAGCTGGGCTTCACAAGCAGCATAGTGAAGACAGAAATGAAGAGGGGAACTGGGGGGCACCTGGGTGGCTCAGTCAGTTAAGTGTCTGACTCTTGGTTTTGGCTCTACTCATGATCTCCCCGTCTCCGGCTCCGTGTTGGGCTCTGTGCTCTGCGCAGATCTGCTTCACATTCTTTCTCCCTCTCCCTCTCTTTAAAAAAAAATAAGAGGTGGAGCCTGGAAATCAGATGCTGAGATTGAAAGCAAACCCCATCCTTGACTCCAGGCAACTCCCTTCCCTGCTTCAGATTCTTCCTTTGTCAAGGAGGACAATGATAATAGTCCTTACCTCACTGAGTCATTTAGGAGTTTCAATGGGGTAACAGATGTAAAAGTGCTTCATTCATTCCACAAAGAATTTCTGAGGTCCTACTATGTGGAGCACTATTCTCCACACTGTTCTAGGCCCTAGGGATGGAGAAACAAAGCCAAGTCATTGTCCTGATAGATAGAAATTAAATTCTAGTGGGAGAGTCAGGCAAAAAATAATACAGCATGTAATGGCAGGGCATGATAATGATGAAAAGAAAAATTAAGCCGGATAAGGGGAAAACTGACCGGGGGCTGTGCTGTGTAGAATATCTCCATCAGGGAGATCCCCTCTCTGAAGAGGAAACAGGTAGCAGACATCTGGACAATGAGAAAGATGGGGCTATGGCAATTTGTGAGGGAGAACAGAGAGAAATGCCCTAAGAAATGGTTGGGCTTGGCAAGAAAGCACAAGAGTAGAATGTGCTCATAGCTGGGCTGGAAGCAGATGAAGTCAGTAGGCCTTGAAGGCCAGAGTCAAGACTCTGGATTTTCATTTAACTGTCAGGGGAAGTCATGAGAAGATTTTGAGCAGAGGACTGCCTTTGTCATGGACATCCTCTGAGCACTGGTTGGAGAAGAGACTTTAAAGAGTCATGGTTATCACGAAGCTGATGGACACATACTTCCAGCTCTCCACCTCCTGGGCACGTGGTTGGCTGCACTTCTTGTCCATGAGCCATGAGCTGTGACCAGTGAACAGAAGTCAGGAGTGTCACTTATATGCCAAACCGTTAATCAGTTGCCAGTACAAGTCTCTCCAGAAGTCCTTACCCCTGTCTCTGTGACCAGCAGTGCTCAATGTGGATGCTGCTCCATCCTCCTGGGTTCTGGAGGGAGGAGATGTGGAACAGAGCTGTAGCTGCCACTTCTGGACATAACCTATCCCATCCAGACAGGTGCAGGGAGCAAGAGGAGAGGTAGGGAGGCCATTTAGGCAGCCGAAAGCTGGTCCTAGCTTGGACTGGAGTGATGGCAAGAGACAAAATGAGACATGTTTAGATTGAGGGTGTGTGTTGAAGGTCAAGTGCAAAAGATATACTAATGGGCTGGATGTAGGGTCAAGAGAGGAGTCAAGGATAGTCTAAGAATCAGGGCCTGACTAATTGGGTGAATTACTAAGAAGAACACTCAGGAAAGCAAGGATTCCCCACAGTGCTAGACACACAGTTAAACTACAAAATGCTACCTCTTGTGGTTAATATTACTGGGGCAGGCAGTGTGGAACATAGAGACTTGGGGAATTTTCCATTCTAGAATGACAGAATGATGAAAAGTCAGATTTACTAAAGTAATTTAGATATAATAAAACTCTGTGGCCTACAGGTCCGAGTTTTGATGAGTGCATTTTTGTCTTTAACGATCTCCACAATCAAGATGTAAATGATTTCCATTTTCTCCCCAAATCCCCTTTTGCTGCCCCTCCATTTGGTCAAACCCTCCCTCTGCCCCAACCCCTGGCAACCATGGATCTGCCCATCCCTGTAGTTTTGCCTTTTCTGGAATGTCACATGAATAGAATCACACAGTATGTCACCTTTGGAGACCAGCTTCTTTCACTTGGGATAACGTATCCGAGACTCATCTTTGTCGCAAATGTCGGTCATTTGTTCCATTTTGTGACTGAGTAGTATTCGGTGGTATGGATGGACGTGCTTTTTGTTTCTCATTCACCAGCTGAAGGGCATTTGGGTTGCTTCCAAATTTTGGTGATATGAATAAAGCTGCTATAAATATCCGAGTACAGGTTTTTGTGTGAACAGATGTCTTTATTTCTCTTAGTAACTTTCTAGAAGTGGGATTGCTGTCTCATATGGTAAGTGTATGTTTAACTTCATAAGGAACTGCCAAACCGGTTTCCCAGAGGAGCTATCCCATATTGCACTCCCTCTGGTATTGTGAGGGTCGCTGGACTTCCTCCCCAGCACTGGGGATTGTCAGGATTTTTTTGACTTAAGGCATTCTAATGTGCAGTGGCATCTACTTATGCTTTTAATTTGCATTTTCCTAATGAATAAGGATGCTGAGTGTCTTTTCATATGGTTATTAGCCATTCACATATCCTTCTCAGCAAAATGTCCATTCAGATCTTTTGCTCATGTTTTCATTAGGCTGCTTATCTTTTCATGTATAGTAAAAGTTCTATATATATTTGGGATAGGATTCCTTTATCAGATATGTGCTTTGCAAATATCTTCTCCCAGGCTTTGATTTGTTTTTTCATTTTCTTAGCAGTGTCTTTCCAAAAGAGCAGTTTTTAATTTTTATAAAGTCCCATTATCAATTCTTTTTTCTATGGACTGCATTTTTTGTGTTAGGTTGAAGGGCTAAAGTAACTCTATTTTGAGGCAGTAGCCATTTTGTTAAACTGTGAGTGCTTATCAAGGCCAAACCGGTCTGGCCGCTCCCTGCAACTTTAACCGCCCTGGCCCACCCTGGTAATCAGTAGAGCAATAGCAACAACCACTTTCCCGCCCTAGTATAAACTACTTTCAAAAATATCCCCCGGACAAAGTAGCCAATCCCCCGTCGGTAACCACTAGTTCTGCTTCTGTACTTCCTGCTTGCTAAAGTGCGCGCTCCTTGAGACCAATCAGGTCATGCCAAACACCCTTTTTCAAATGTCAACCAATCAGTCCCACCCCACCTCTGGAAACTCCCTACCTTGTTTGTACATGCCTATAAAAACCTTGCATTTACCCACTTCGGGGCCTCTTAGCGTCATCACTTGCGAGTACGTGGAGGACCAGGATCGAACCTGCAATAAACGACCCTTGCTGCTTGGCTTTGACACATGTCTCTGGCGGCCTCTTTGGGGAATTCTCACGACTCCGTGCATTACAAGGTCTAAGAAATCTTTGTGTACCCAGGGGCACAAAGGTTTCCTCCTGTATTTTCTTCTGCAAGTTTTTTTTTAAATTTTTTTTATTTAAGCATTTTTTATTTAAACATATAATGTAACCCCACCACCCTCTCCCAACCCCTCTCCCCCCCACCCCCCTCAGTTTGTTTTATGACATTAAGAGTCTCTTTTGGTTTGTCTCCCTCCCGATCGCATCTTGTTTCATTTTTTTCTTTTCCTACCCTCTTAACCCCCACCCCCGTTGCATCTCCACTTCCTCATATCAGGGAGATCATATGATAGTTGTCTTTCTCTGATTGACTTATTTCGCTAAGCCTAATACCCTCTAGTTCCATCCATGTCATTGCAAATGGTAAGATTTCATTTCTTTTGATGGCTGCATAGTATTCCATTGTATATATATACCACCTCTTCTTTATCCATTCATCTGTTGATGGACATCTAGGTTCTTTCCATTACGTGGCTATTGTGGACATTGCTGGTATAAACATTCGGGTACATGTGCCTCTTCGGATCACTACGTTTGTATCTTTAGGGTAAATACCCAGTAGTGCAATTGCTGGGTCATAAGGTAGCTCTATTTTCAATTTTTGAGGAACCGCCATGCTGTTTTCCAGAGTGGTTGCACAAGCTTGCATTCCCACCAACAGTGTAGGAGGGTTCCCCTTTCTCCACATCCTCACCAGCATCTGTCATTTCCTGACTTGTTAATTTTAGCCATTCTGACTGGTGTGAGGTGGTATCTCATTGTGGTTTTGATTTGTATTTCCCTGATGGCCAGTAATGTGGAGCACTTTTTCATGTGTCTGTTGGCCATCTGGATGTCTCCTTTGCAGAAATGTCTGTTCATGTCCTCTGCCCATTTCTTGATTGGATTATTTGTTCTTTGGGTGTTGAGTTTGCTAAGCTCTTTATAGATTTTGGATACTAGCCCTTTATCTGATATGTCGTTTGGAAATATCTTCTCCCATTCTGTCAGTTGTCTTTTGGTTTTGTTGACTGTTTCCTTTGCTGTGCAAAAGCTTTTGATCCTGATGAAGTCCCAATAGTTCATTTTTGCCCTTGCTTCCCTTGCAATTGGCATTGTTCCTAGGAAGAAGTTGCTGTGGCTGAGGTCGAAGAGGTTGCTGCCTGTGTTCTCCTCAAGGATTTTGATGGATTCCTTTCTCACGTTGGGGTCCTTCATCCATTTTGAGTCTATTTTCGTGTGTGGTGTAAGGAAATGGTCCA
>ML103286.1:0-16053 GCA_003697995.1 Taxidea taxus jeffersonii
AAAAAAAAAATTTTAACTCCATTATAGTTAACAATAGTGTCATGTTAGTTTCAGGTTTACAATACAGTGATTCAACAATTCCATACATCACCCTGTGTTCATGACAAGTGCAGTCCTTAATCTCCATTATTCTTTCACCCATTCCCCAGCCACCTCCCCTTTGGTAACCATGTTTGTTCTCAATAGTTAAGAGCCTGTTTCTTGACTAATTTGTTATTTTTTTCTATTAGATATTTATCTACTTAAATACTGTTCTTCTTGTTGGTATTTGCATATTATAACTTTTCCCATTCCTTTATTTTCAACATTTGCGTGTCATTCTGTCTTTGACATGTTTATTTAAATAGTATGTAGCTGGAATTTTAAAATCCAATTTCAGAGTCTCTTTTATTAGTAGGTGAATTTTATCCACTTTTACTTATTGTAATGTGCAATATTTGAATGTATTTCTACCATTTGTTTTGTGTTTGCATTTATCCTTCTTTTTCTTGTGTTGTTTATTCTTTTCCTTCTGTTATACTGATTTCCTTATTTCCCCTATTAATTTGGAAGTTATTAATTATTTTTATATCCTATTAGTAGTTACACTTAAAATTTTAGCATCCATACTCCCTTATTTTTCTAACAAAGTCTGATGATTTTTAGCATTTCTACTTTGATCATTTCACAATATATACATATATCAAATCATTATATTGTATATCTAAAACTAACAAAGTTATTGCAATTATATCTCAATTTTTTAAAATTAAATTTAAAAACTAAAGTGGGGGGAAGGAGAACACAGATATGAGCCATGTTGTGTGAGGATAGAATCAGATGACAGGACAGAATTTGATGACTGATTTGATGAGAGAGATGGCTAATGAAAATGAATCTGAGCCTCTCTGCTGCGTGATAGAAAGGATGATGCTAGGGATGCCTGGGTGGCTCAGTCGGTTAAGCCACTGCCTTTGGCTCAGGTGAGAAATCCTTAACTGAGAAGATCTCAGTGGTCTTTATACAAGTAACTAATCGGTACCATATGTTTTTTGTTTAACTTTTAATTTTGACCTAATTTCAGACTTAGTATCAGGTATCTTTAAAGTAGGAGAGGTAAACACTTGAGACTTCTCAGGAAACACTCTTACCAGTTCTTTTTCAAGCTTTAAGAACATGTGGATAATGAAATCAATATAAAATGGTATTAAATAATACCCTCCAAAAGTTAAATAAAGTAGAACAGAATGTATTACTCATATAAAGCTTATTACTTTATGGAACTTTGTCTTCTGTTTTATGTACACACAGTGAACTACATGTCTATGTCAACTACATGTCAATTACATGTCATGAGTTGCAATTTTAAAAGCTTGATGCCACCAATCTAGACACACACATACATATATATACATACAACTTAGCACTACCAGAAGTGTGTGAGCATTAAATTTTGTTCCACATCCTGGATAAAACTAGGTATTGTCAGTCTTTATAGTTTTAGCAGTTTTAGTAAGTGTGAAATGGTGCATCATGACAGTTTCAAATTTGTATTTCTCTGATGATTAATGATGCTGAGCATCTTTCTATATTCTACTTGGTCATATATCTTCTTTCATGGAGTTCAAGTCTCTTGCCCATTTTTTTCAAATGCTTTGTCTTCTTAATATGGAGTTTTAAAGTTTTGAATACAAGGCCTTTGTCAGATATATATACTGTTGCAAATATTCTCTCCCTATTTGTGGCTTACCCTTTCATTCCCTTGATGGTATATTTGAAAGCACAAAATATTTTAATTTTGATGAAGTCAAACTTATCTATTCTTTTAGGCTTGTGTTTTTGGTGTGTCATATCTGCATACTGTTGTCTTGCACATTTTCTCATATTTTTTTCTAAAAGATCAACAGTTTTTTCCTCTTACATTCAAGTTTATAATTTTGAGTAAATTTTCTATATGGTGTGAGTTAATCTAATTTCATCTTTTTGTATCTGGATATCTAAATGTCTCAGCAATATTTATGGGGAAAAATACGTTCCCTATTGAATTGCCTTAGCATCTTTGTCAAAAGCAAGTGACTCTAAATGTAAGGGTTTATTTCTGAATTACCAGTTCTGTTCCATTGATCATTATGCCTGTCCTTATGTCAATACCACACTGTTTTGATTATAGCACCATTTTACTAAGTTTTGAAATATGGTAGTGTAGGTCTTCCAACTTTCTTGTTTTGTACAAGTTTTGTGCCTTTGTTAAGTTTATCCCTTTTGTTGTATTGTGAATTAAATTTATTTTTTATTTTTATTTTCAGACTTGTTCATATACAGTTGTTCATGTTCATGTTTCTACAATGTGTAGAAAGATTCTTAAATTTAGATACAATTCATAAACATGAAATTTATCTTTTTAAAGTGTGCAAGTTAATGGTTTGGGGTATATTTCCAATGGTTTGTAGTATATTCACAATTGTACAACCATCACCAGTAACTAATCCCAGAAAATTTCATCACCCTGAAAAGAAACCTTATCTCCATTTCTCTTTCTACCCAGTCCCTGGCCACAGCTAAACTACTTTTTTGTCTCTGGATTTGCTCTTCTGGACATTTCATATAATACATAGCTTTGTGTCTGGCTTCTCTCACTGAGCCTGTTTCTAAGGTTCATCTATAGTATAGTAGTGTATTAGTGTACGTGTATTAGTACTTCTTTCCTTTTTATGGCTGTTATAATTATATATATATAATTATATATGACTGTTATATATTAGTATATTAGTGTACATGTATTAGTACTTTTTTCCTTTTTCCTTCTTATGGCTGGATAATATTCTACTATGTAAACATGCCACATTTATAACTGATTTTTGTAAATTGATCTGATATACTGTGACCTTCCTGAAGTTACTTCTTTGTTCTAGCAGATTTTGTGGGGGCAGAAAGAGTGTAAAGTCTTCAGGATTTTCTACATCACGTCATCTGTGAATGAAGATAGTTTTATTTAGTCCTTTCCAATGTAGATGCCTTTCATTTCCTTATATTATCTTATTACACTGACTAGAACCTCCAGTACAATGCTGAATAAAAGTGACAAGTGGAACTGGGTATTAACCCAAAGAATAAGAAAACACTAATTCAAAAAGATATATGCACCCCCATGTTTACTGCAGCATTATTTACAGTAGCCAAGACAGGGAAGCAATCCATGTATCCATCTATAGATGAGTGGATAAAGAAAATGTGATATATCTATCTATCTATCTATATAGATAGATAGATATATCTCCTACACACACACACACACACACACACACACACACACACACACACGAATATTACTCAGCCATAAATAAGAATGAAATCTTGCCATCTGCAACAATGGATGGCTCCATGGATGGATCTAGAGAGTATAATGCTAAGTGAAATAAGAGAAAGACAAATACTATACGATTTCACTCATATGTGGAATTTAAGAAACAAAACAAATTAAGACAAACCAAGAAACAGACTCCTAATTATAGAAAACAAACTGATGATTACCAGAGGGGAAGTGGTTGGGAGCATGGGTGAAATAGGTGAAGCAGATTAAGAGTACACTTATGATGAGCACTGAGTAATGTATAAAATTGCTGAATCACTATATTGTACACATGAAACTAATATAACACTGTATGTTAACTATACTGGAATAAAAACAAAAATAAATTAAAATAAATTAAAAAGTAGTATGTGGATATCCTTACCTTGTTCCTGATCTTAAGAGGAAAATATTCAGTCTTTTCCCTATTACATACAATGTTAGCTGTAAGTTTTTTTAGATGCCCTCTGTCAGGTTGATGAATTTCCTTTTTATTTCTAGTTTCTTGAGTTTTTATCATGAATGGATGTTGGATTTTTGTCAAATGTTATTTTTTTTTAATTTATTTATTTGGGAGAGAGAGAGATCATAAGTAGGCAGAGAGGTAGGCAGAGAGAGAGAGGGGGAAGCAGGCTCCCCACTGAGCAGAGAGCCTGATGCAGGGCTCGATCCCAGGACCCTGAGATCATGACCTGAGCCGAAGGCAGAGGCTTTAACCCACCAAGCCACCCAGGCACCCCTGTCAAATGTTATTTCTATGTCTACTGAGATGTCATTTTTTGCCCTTTATTTCGTTACCACGATGTATTAAATTAATTTTCTCATACTTAACAAGCTGTGAATTCCTGGAATAAATCCCACTTGGTCAGGGTAAATAATCCCTTTATGTTGCTATATTTGGTTTACTAATAATTTAAAGTTTTTTGTCTGATTTAAGAAGGATATTAATTTCTAGTTTTCTTACGACATCTTTGATTTGGGTATCAGGCTAATAATGGCCTCATAGAATGAATTAGGAACTGTTCCCTCTTTTCTGAAAGACTGGCAATATTTCTTCTTTAAATATTTAAGTAAATTGTAGAAATACAATTGGTTTTTTGTAATTTCTACAATTGATTTTTTATATTGACCTTGAATCTTGTGGCCTTGTTGAACTCTATTAGTTCTAATAGTCAAATTTGTTTGTTGGATTCTACAGAATTTTTTGCATACAGAATTCTTGTGATATCTTTGTCTGGCTTTGGTAGCAAGGTAATATTGGCTTCATGGGATGAGTTGGGAAGTATTCCTTCCTCTATTTTCTGAACAAGTTTATGAAAGCTAGTTATAATTATTCTTTTTTTTTAAAGATTTTATTTGTTTATTTGACAGAGATCACAAGCAGACTGAGAGGCAGGCAGAGAGAGAGGAGGAAGCTGGCTCCCCACCGAGCAGAGGGCCCAACTCCGGGCTTAATCCCAGGACCCTGAGACCATGACCTGAGTCGAAGGCAGAGGCCTCAACTCACTGAGCCACCCAGGTGCCCCAGTTATTATTTATTTAAGTACTTGGTAGAGGGGCACCTGGGCGGCTCAGTGGGTTAAGCCTCTGCCTTCAGCTCAGATCATGATCTCAGGGTCCTGGGATTGAGCCCCGAATCAGGCTCCCTGCTCAGCGGGAAACCTGCTTCTCCCTCTCTCTCTGCCTGCCTCTCTGCCTACTTGTGATCACTCTCTCTCTCTCTCTCTGTCAAATAAATAAATAATCTTTAATAAAAGTAATAAGTACTTGGTAGAATTGACCAATGAAGCCATTTATGCCTGGGTTTTTCTCTGTAGGAAGATTTTTAATTACTAATTTATTTAATTATTATAATCTATATGGATTTTTTTTTCTGAGTCAGTTTGGCAATTGTGTCTTCCTCAAAAATCGTCAATTATAACTAAATTATCTAATTTCTTGGCATGAAGTTTCTTATTACATTCCCTTAAGTCCTTTTCATTTTTGAGAAGTCAATAATTATGTCCCCCTCATTCATTTCTAATCTTGTTAACTTGCATGTGTGTGTGATTTTTAAAAGATTTATTTATTTATTTATTTGAGAGAGAGAAAGAGATTTTTTAAAGATTTATTTATTTATTTATTTGAAGAGAGAGAGAGAGAGAATGAGAGGGGAGAGAGGGTCAGAGGGAGCAGCAGACTCCCCATGGAGGTGGGAGCCTAATGTGGGACTCGATCCCGGCATTCCAGGATCATGACCTGAGCTGAAGGCAGTCGCTTAACCAAGTGAGCCACCCAGGTGCCCTGGTTTTTGTTTTTCGCTTTTTTTTTCTTGATCAGACTACCTAAAGACTTGTCAATTTTGTTGAATATTTCGTAAGAACCAACTTTTGACTTCATTGATTTTCTCTATTTTTTGTTTTGTATTTTGTTAATTTCTAATCTGTATGGTTTTCTTCTGCTTGTTTTTCATTTACTCTTCTTTTTTAGTTTCTGCAGGTAGAAGCTCATGTTATTGACCTTTTTCTGTAGGCATTTTTATCTATTTTTAAAATTTTATTATTAGTTTCAGGTGTACAACATGATTCAATATTTGTATATATTGTGAAATGATCACAATAGATCTAATTAAAATAGGTCACCATACAAAGTTCCAGAATTTTTTTTCTTGAACTTTTAAGATCTGCTCTCTTAGCAACTTTCAAATATGCAATATAGTATTACTAACTATAGTCACCATGCTTTACATTACATCCCCATCACTTATTTGTAACTGGAAGCTTTTAAATATTGATTCCCTTCACCCATTTTGCTCATCCCCCGACTCCCATCTCTGGCCAACACCAATCTGTTCTCTGCATCTGTGAGCTTGATTTTACCCCCATAGGATTTAAAGCTATTAATTTTCCTCTAAGTACTACATGTGCTACATCATACAGATTTTTGATATTTTGTTTTTCCCTTCTTTTTTTTTAGATTATTTATTCATTTATTTGACAGACAGAGAGATCACAAGTAGGCAGAGAGGCAGGCGGAGGGGGGGGGAAGCAGGCTCCCCGCTGAGCAGAGAGCCCGATGTGGGGCTCGATCCCAGGACCCTGAGATCATGACCTAAGCTGAAGGCAGAGGCTTAACCCACTGAGCGACCCAGGAGCCCCTGTTTTTCCCCTTTCATTCAACTAAAAATATTTTCTCATTTCTCTTGTAGATTTCTTCTTCAACCCATTAGTTAATTAAAAGAGAACTGAACTTCCAAATATTTGGGGATATCCCAAATTTCTAGGTGTTGATTTCTAACTTAATTCTAGCATGGTTGGAGAACATACCTTGTATATTTTTAGTCCTTGTAGAGTTATGAGACATGTTTTATATATACAGAATATATATTCTGTTGTCTTTGGTGGAATGTTAGGTCAAGTTGGTTAACAGTGTTGTTTGAGTCTTCAGTATGCTTGCTGATTTTCTCTCTCTAGTTGTTCTATCAAGTATTGGGAGTAGGGTATTGAAGTCTCTTGCTCTAATTGTTGTGTTGTCTGTTTCTCCTTCACTTCTGTCAAATTTTACTTCATGTACTTTAAGCCTTATTAGATATGTATATATTTATAATTACTTTATTTTCCTAATGAATTGACCTTTTTTATCATTATGAAATGTCTTTTTTTTTCTAGTAGTAGTCTATTTTTGTCTGCTTTGACTTTATTTCTGTGCCCTTTCATGATCTTCTCTATATCTGCATGCTGCTTGAATACATGGAGAGCTTATCAGACAACTATGACTACCTTTTTTAAAAAGATTTTATTTATTTGTCAGAGATACAGAGAGGGAGCACACAAGCAGGGGCAGCTGTGATCATTACCTGAGCCAAGCAGATGCTTAACTGTATGAACCACCCAGGTATCCCAGCACTATGACTATCTTACTTCCCAGATCTTCTTGATAAATTTCTGGTTAGTTTGCCGGTTCATTTTTTTGCCTTAGTCACTAGTAAATCCACTATCTGAGCCACTATCTGAGCCACTATTTTGCCTTGTTTGTATGCCACTGAATTTCCTACTGTTATCGATGATGGCATTGGGTATAGTCTGTCCAAGTTCCACTCCACTCTGGTGGTTAAGTTGCTAGTTATCATGGCTTGTCCCTTTGTAATATAACAGGCTCTCCCTGTTCTTAAAACATGGTTCTACTGATTTTCATGAATAACTGCTTTGCTGTTTTAAGTACCTTTGGTCAATTTCAGAGTCCTGAAATGGTTGCTTTGATCATTTTATACAGTCTTACTGGTACTTTTGGGGGAAAGGATTTGTCAAGCTATTCATTCTACCATACTAGGAGTCCCACCTCAGAATTTTCTTTATGTTTATGTTTTTGTCAGGTCTTCGGCATCAATATTATGCTGGCCTCATAACGTGAATTAAAAATGCTATTTTTTGGAAAAAGTTTGTGTGAACTGTTATTTCTTCCCAAAAAATACATGATAGATTAAGTATTGAAATCACCTAGGCCTACAACTTTCTCTAAGAGAGTTGTTTGATTCAGTTTCTTTATGTATTTTACAACTATTCAGATTAAAGAATTTGTCCATTTTATCTAAGTTGTAGAATTTATTGGCATAAAATTGATCCTACCATTAATATTCTTTTAGGATATTGTCTGTAGGATTTGAGCTAATCTTTTTTTTTCATTCATGGTATTTGTAATTTGTGTTTCCTTGCTTTTTCTTGACCAGTATCACCAGAGGGCTTATCAATTATTAATCCTTTCAAAGGATCAACTCTTGGTTTTGTTCATTTTCTCTTTTATTTATCTGTTTTCTATTTCAGTGATTTTTGTTCTTCATTATTTCTTTCATTTTTCTTGGGTTTAATCTTTCCTAGCATCTTAAGGTAAAAACTTAAATTACTAATTCAAAGCTGTATTCTTTTCTAAAATAGGTGTTTAAAGCTACAAACTTCCTTGTAAAAACTACATTAGCAGCATCCACATATTTGATATTTAGTGTTTTTGTTATCATGTAGTTCAAAATACCTTCTAATTTTCCTTATAATTTGATATTTGGAAGGGTGTTAATCTAAGTATTTGGGCTTTTTCTAGGTATCTTAGTGTTATTGATTTCTAATTCTGTTCTGATCAGAGAATATACTCTGTGAGATTCAGTCTTCTGAGCAATATTGAGGCATTTCACAGTCCACCATACAGTCTGTCCCTGTGAACACTACATGTGTGCTTCAGAGGAATATGTACTCTGTATTTGTTGGGTGTAGCATCAGATCTTTCATATTTTTACTGATTTTCTAATTGTTCTATTAATTACTAAAATCTTTAACAATAATTATGAATTCACTGATCCCTCTCTTTAATTTTATCAGTTTTCTTCATCCATATTGAAACTCAATTACATGTGTACTTATTTAGAATTGTTATGTCTTCCTGGTGAACTATGTTATAGACTGAATTGTGTCCTCCTATGTTGAATTCCTGTGTGAATTCCTATATTGCAGCCTAACCCACAATGTGGCTGTATTTAGAAACAGAGCTTTTAAAGAGGAAATTAAGGTTAAGTGAGGTCATAAGCTCTTAACTGTAGAAAACAATCTGATGGTTACTAGAGGGAAGGTGGGTAGGGGGTGGGTTAAATAGGTGATGGCGATTAAGGAGGGCACTTGCTGTGATGAGTGCATGGTGTTGCATGTAAGTGTTGAATCATTAAATTCCACACCAGAAACTCATACTACACTGTATGTTAAGTAACTGGAATTTAAATAAAAATTGGAGAAAAAAATGAGGTCATAAGGGTGGGGCCCTAATCTAATAGGACTGATGTTCTTGTAAGAAGAGGAAGATATCCGAGATCTCTCCACCTGTGCACAGGCCTAAAAGGCCATGTGAGGATACAGATTGTAGGAGAAGAGGCCTCACCACAAACCAATCTGGATGGAACCTTGCTTTTGGACTTCTAGCCTCCCAGAACTTTGAGAAAGTAAATGCCTGGTGTTTAAGCCACATAGTTTATGGTATCTTGTTATGGCAGCCTGAGCTAAGACAGATTGCCTCTTATCTCTAGGAAATATTCTTTCTTAGGACAAACTCCATGTTTTCAAGTTTACTTTGTCTCTTATCAATATAATCATCTCAGCCTACTGTATTCATGATATATCTTTCTCTATCTTTTAAATTTCAACCTATTTGTGCCTATATATCTATAGTGCATTTCTTCTACATAGTATACATACAGTTGATTCTTGCTTTTTTATCCACTCTGACAATCTCTGCTCTTATTTGGAGTGTTTAATTCATTTACATTTGTTTTAATTGTTGACATGGTTGAGTTGAAATCTTGCTATTTCTTTTCCATCTGTCCCTTCTGTTTTTTGGTCCTCTCTTATTCCTTTCCTTTTTTCTTTTTCCTTTCCTGACTTATTTGATTAACAAATCAAATATCTGTTAGTAATGCATTTTATTTCCCCAACTGGCCTCTTAGCTTATTCTTACAATTTTAATGCTTGCTCTAGAATTAATAATATGCATTCATAGCCTATCAAAGTCTAGTTAAGAGTCAATATTTTACCACTTCATACCTCCTTCTTCATACTTCCCATTTCTCTAGATACCTGACACTTCACAAGTGTAATAACCTTAATAGTATAACCATTTACAGTCATACATCCTTTCAGCTGTATTTGTCTCATCTTTACTTCTACAAGTATAAATTCCATCTTGCATAAGTAAGAAATCTCAAAAAAATACAGAGTTTTATATTTACCCACTTATTTACAATTTCTAGTGCTCTTTATCTCCCCCTGCCCTGCATAGTCCAGCTGCTTCATCTTCCATGAACTCTGATCTCTGTTCCTCAGCACAGTGGAATCACCATGCCTTGTTTGGACTCTGGCTCACAAATCCACAGTCAGAAAATTACCCTCAATTAGGAGCCAGGGTAAACAGGGGCTCACCTTATGAGTTTCCCTTCTCTCAGAGACTGTAGATATATGCTGTCTGTTATCCAATGCCTCAAGAGATGCCCAAATGAGGTTTCAAAGTCAAAACAGAATAAGGAAAGCATTAACCTGGGAGGGCACTCTGGTATATGAAATTGGAACCTAAGCACAGTAATGAGGGTGTCTGTATAGGAAGATGACCTATTGTATGGTAAGAAACCAAGTGGGATGGAGAGAAGGTCTAAGCAATTTTCCTGACCCTGAGCAGTGTAAGAGGGTGTTCTAGTTACTATGGCATTATAAGCAATCACTCTAAAACTTAATGACTTAAAACAGCAACAATCACGTATTATCTCCCAGGTTTACATACGTAAGGAATTTTTATAGATCACAGCAGGAATGGCTTATTTCTTCTCCACAACATCTGAGATATCAGTTGAAAAACCTGAATTCATTTGAATGCTCATTCATTCACTCAAATATCTGGCAGTTGATATTGGCTTTTACATGGGTTTTTCCATGTGGTCTGGTCTGAAATTCTTCCCAATCCAGTGGCTGGATTCCACGGTCAAGTACTCAGAGAGAGAAACAGAGGCAGACGGAAGTTGTGTTACCTTCTGACCTAGAAAATCATGTAGCATCACATTCACTGCATGCTACTGACTGAGGCAAATAATCCATTCAGGTTCAAGAGGAAAAAACTCTCAATGGAGAAGTATCAATATCTTGTAAGAAGAGCATGTAAAATGATATATACTGGCATGACTTTTGAAAATACAGTGTCACAGTTGGTGTATTCACGTGGGGGAGCAGGTTGTTGCAGGGTGTTGGAGCACAAGTTAGATGAAGAGGATGTCCAATGGGAGGGCAGCCAGCTTGTAATGCTGGTACCAGAACAGAGAGAAGAAGGCTACTATGTGGGGAGTAGGCAGCCTCACAAAGAATGACAATCTAAGCAGGGTGAAGAAGGTGCCAGTATGGAAGTCAGGACTACACTGGGTGTCTGGCTCTGAGCAGGGTGAAAAGAACATCCAATGGGTAAAAGGGTGCAGGGGGTAGCGACTAGTACAGGGTGTTGAAACATTTGTGAAATGAGAAGGGTATCTCCAGAAGTTAGGAGGCAGTGGCATTAGTAGGAAACTGGTTACATTCAGGGGGATTTATCAAATAAGTAAATATATTAAGGATAATGGAACCCAGGTTTCTTATTATCAAAGAAAAAAGTTACAAATATGAAAAAAAAATTAGAATGAACTTTGAATAACTTTGAACAACTGAAAAGCAGTGGGCACACTTAGCACCCAAATATTTGTTTCTAAATATGGCACTAAATAAGCCTAGAGTATCTTGTGCCAGAAAGTAAGTGCTCAAAGAAGGATGAGAACATGTCAAAATGGCACAGAAGCCAGTATGAAGGGCATTCTGGCTAAAAGGTGGGACTTTATGAACTTCAAGATAAATAATGATAATGATATATTACAACTCACAGAATGAAATAGGAATCTATGAGTACATTGATGTAAATAAATTAAAAAATTGGAAGTCTGATGAGGAATAGGAATAGTAGCTACATAATTCCAAAGTTACTTCTCCAAAAAATACTTTTATTTTTTTAAAGCTATTATTTACTTAAGAGAGAGACAGGGAGAGCACAAGCAGGGGGAGGGGCAATGGGAGAGGAAGAAGCAGACTCTCCACTAAGCAGGGAACCCAGCTGGGATCATGAGCCAAAGCCAGATGCTCAACTGAGTGAGCTACCCAGGTGCCCCTCCAGAAAATACTATTAAACAACAGAAAAAAAATTAAGGTGTAAGACACTACACCTTAATTAAGTGATCAAAGTGAACATCATCAATGATGGGACAAATGGAACCATTGACACCAGATAGAATGCAATGAGAAAAACAAGCTCGTATCTGTGATATTACAAATTGAGGAACTATTCTAGATGGAAACTAAAGAGATATAACAATGTTAGGTGAATTTTTGGCTATAAAAGATATTATTGGGACAACTAGTGAAATTTTAATGGGGGTCTAGAGATTAGATGGTAGCCACATTTCACTATCATTTCCAGAATTTGATGCTTACACTCTGGTCATGTAGTGTCCTTATTTGAAGGAAATACACAAAAATATTTGGTATGAGGGATTATCATGTCAGTAACTTACTCTCAGATTATTCATGAAAACTAGTTTTTTGTACTGTACTTGTAACTTTCCTGTAAATTTGAGGTTGTTTCAAGTTTTTTTAAAAAGATTTTATTTATTTATTTGATAGACAGAGATCATGAGGAGGCAGAGAGGCAGGCAGAGAGAGAGGAGGAAGCAGGCTCCCCACCAAGCAGACAGGCCGATGCGGGGCTCGATGCGGGGCTCGATCCCAGGACCCTGAGACCATGACCTGAGCTGAAGGCAGAGGCTTAACCCACTGAGCCACCCAGGCGCCCTGGTTGTTTCAAGTTTTTAAGAAAATACCCTATGTAGCATTTGCAACTCTGATCTCAAAACTTGGATTTCATTAATTAAGACACAAAACAAAATAATGGATTTCATACATGTGATACCTGCAATAAAATGTTTGTGTAATACAAGGAAAATATCAACATTCTCTATATACTAACTAGAAACCTTAAAAAACATAATCATAGCAATAAAGGTTGACGATAAATGTATTCTTCAAAAAATTATAATAGCTTTCATATGATCCAGTGATTCCACTCCTAGGTATATACCTAAGAACATTGAAAACATATGTCTACAGAAAAATTTGTACACAGGGACGCCTGGGTGGCTCAGTGGGTTAAAGCCTCTGCCTTCAGCTCAGGTCATGATCCCAGGATCCTGGGATTGAGCCCCGCATCGGGCTCTCTGCTCAGTGGGGAGCCTGCTTCCTCCTCTCTCTCTGCCTGCCTCTCTGCATACTTGTGATCTCTCTCTGTCAATAAATAAATAAAATCTTTAAAAATTTAAAAATTTTTAAAAAAAGAAAAGAAAAATTTGTACACAAATATTCATAGTAGCATTATTCATAATAGCCAAAAAAAAAAAAAAGCCAACCCAAATATCCATCATGAATAGATGAATAGATGAACAAAATTTTGGCATTTTTGGAATTATATTCATCAATAAAAAAGAAGTACTGACACATGCTAAAACATGGCAAAATCTTGACAATATGTGAGGTGAAATAAGCCAGACACAAAAGGTCATATTCTGTATGGTTCATTTGTATGAAATGTCAGAATAGGCAAATCCACACAGGCAGAAAGCAGATTGGTGATTCTCAGGGGGCTGAAGGACTGGAGGATTGGGGAGTAACAGCTAATGTGTATGGGGCCTCTTTGGAGGGTGATAAAAATGTCCTGAAATTAGTCAGTAGTGATGGTTGCACAACCTTGTGAATATACTAAAAACCACTTCATTGCTCACTTTAAAGGAGTGAATTCTATGTTATATGAATATCACAGTAAAAAAAATCCAGTGAAAGTTTAATCTAGTATTAAATAGATGAGAAATCTATTAACATATAAATAATCAGAAGTTTAAAAAACATGACAAAGAATATAAATTTTTGCCAGAAGCCAACATCCTAGAACTCATTTCACTTGAAAAACAGGTATTGTACACCTATATAAGAGCAATAAACCGATTAAAAATAGTGGTCACAATGACTAGGGGGTGCTCTAGCTACTTAATATGAAAGGATCATGAAATATTAAACATCCTGCTAGGCATGAGATATTTTTTTTTTGCATGAGATATTTCTATACAACAAATACACCCAAAATGCAAAAAATGCCCATGCTCAGAAATCCTGAACTAGTCAGTAAGTAGTGCTAAAAAAATTCATTATCCATATGGAAAAATTATGTTCTTGCTGTATATCATATACAAAAAACAATTCCAGGTGGATTATAGATTTAAATATAGAAATTGTGAAAGTTATAAAGCCACATACTAGGAAAAGATATTTGTGATACACTTAACAAAGGATGAGTGTATGATTGCTACTACTAACCAAAGCAGTAACAGTGACTTAAACAAAGTTTTTTTTTCTCATAAAAAAATTAGTCTAGGGGTAGGCATTAAAAAGCTGATATAGTCGCTCCATGGACATCAAAGGCTGTTTTCTCTATTGTTTCCATTCTCAGTGACACTTCATGGTCCAAGATGGCTGCTGTACCTTTAGCCCCAGTTCCATGTTCCAGGCAGGGATTTGGAGAAAAGGGGTAAAATGGAAAAAAAGGCATTCCAGAAAGCTTCATTTCCTGACTTTGTGTACAATTCATTAGCTACCACTGCCTGTAACAGGCTGAGAAATAAATTTTCAACTGAGCATAATACCTGAAGTTCTACAGGGGGAATAGATATAATGTAGATATCTGATAGTCTATGTTATAGAACAGGGGTCAGCAAACTAAGACCAGTGCCCTGAATCTGCCCCACAGCCTGTTTTGTAAATAAAGTTTCATTGGAACAGTCACACCCATTTATTTACCCATTATCTAAGGCTGCCTACTCACTACAGTGAGAGTTGAGGGTCCTGATGGGGCCTGCGAAGTCTAAAATATTTCTACTTTATCAAAAAAGTACACCGACTCCTAATCTAAAGATAAAGGGCTCCTATTAATTAATATGAAAACAATAAAAAATAAAAATAAATGGACATGAAATATAAACAGGCAAGTCACAGACTACAAATATGTGCAACATCATGTATGAACTTTCCAAACATAATGCTGAGCATAAGAAGCCAGATACAAAGAATACATATTGTATTATTTCATTTATATGAAGGGCAAAAATTTAAAAAGCTAGTGAAAAAGGTCAGAATAGCAGTTATCTTTGGGATTGAGAGAGGGCATCCAGGAGCCTTGTAGGATGCTGAATGCCTCTATCTTATCTGGGTGCCGTTTCTCTCTCACACACTCTCTCTCTCTCTCTCTCTCTCTCTCTCACACACACACACACACACACACACACACCCACACACACACGATATGTAAGTTGTGCAATTCTTTTTTTCTAACCAATCCAACAACACAGATAACTTCTTTTAAAAAGTTATCTAAAAGTCTGGTAAAGATTAAAAAGTTTGGTAAGTCACTGCTCTGGTCAAAAGTAGAAGAGGGGCACCTGGGTGGCTCAGTTGCTGAGTGTGTGCCTTCAGCTCAGGTCATGATCCCAGGGTCCTGGAATAGGGTCCTGGGATCGAGCCCCACATCGGGCTCCAGGCTCTTCGGGAAGCCTGCTGCTTCTCCCTCTCCCACTCCCCCTGCTTGTGTTCCCTCTCTGACTGTGTGTCTCTCTCTCAAATAATAAAATCTTAAAAAAAAAATAGAAGAAAACAGGCCCTTCCATATATGTTCCTGGTAAGACTGCAGATTGGAATAACTTCTAGAGACCAATTTGACAAAAGCTTTCAAAATTACAAAAGCATATATCTTTTGACCAGCAACTCCAGCTCTAAAAGTTTATCCTCAGATATATTCACATTTATGTAAAATAGTATATGTACAGTGTTACAAAGGCAGCATTTTTTGGTAATAACAATCAGTATGCAGCCATTAAAGAATAAGTAAATTTTTACAATAATAGATATTCTTCAAAATATACTGTTAAGTGGAAAAATAACTGGAACTAAATAGTGTATACGATAAATTTTATGCAAAGATAAAAATAATTAAAATGTACAAAGTTAGCAAAAGAATCAATTAAATTTGTAAATGAAGAATTCTTTTTTTTAAAAAAGATTTTATTTATTTATTTGACAGAGATCACAAGTAGGCAGAGAGGCAGACAGAGAGAG
>ML103286.1:21053-37437 GCA_003697995.1 Taxidea taxus jeffersonii
GAAAGCTCTGGGGCACCTGGTGGCTCAATGGGTTAAGCCTCTGCCTTTGGCTCAGGTTATGATTTCAAGGTCCTGGGACTGAGCCCCACATCAGGCTCTCTGCTGGGCAGGGAGCCTGCTTCCCCCCCGCCCCCCGCCTGCCTCTCTGCCTACTTGTGATCTTGTGATCTCTGTTTGTCAAATAAATAAATAAAATCTTTAAAAAAAAGGGATAGCTCTAATTATGATATTAGGAATATTATATAAGTATTTTTATATAACTATTCAAATTTGACAGGTATGGAAGTAGTAAAAGAAACATTTATATGGAATAATGGTGAATGGAAAAGCAGACCACAAAATAGGATACACATATACAACTAAGTAAGGAAAGTGTATATACAACCAAATTCAAATTACTGGGAAATAATTCATGGTGATAATAATAGATAATAACAATTAGCAGACTTTTGTAAAGAAAAACAAGTTGCTGACAACAATATGGTATAAAGTCAGTATTGTGGAAAAGTGCTTACAAAATAATATTAAGTGAAAAAAACAGAGCATAACATTGTATGTACACCATGATTACAGCTAGGTCAAATTAATATAGACTGAAAGAAAACACAGAAATAAAAATATGTATTGCATCAAGGCAATAAATGTGCATAAAATGTGACCTTAAAATTTTCTTTTAAGGTTTTAAGCTTTTAAAAATAATATTTTATAATGGGAGATAGCCATAAATAAGTAAGTAAGTAAATAAATAGTCAATCTGATCTCAACACCTAATAAATAATGACTAAATAACATTTTGGGTACATATCTTTAGTCCTTTTTTCTGAAATTCATATAAGCAAAAAATATATGTAAACTCAAAATAGAACCACACTATCCATACTATTTTTAATCTGCTTTTTTCATTTAATCATATATCATATTCATTTTCCCAGTCTATAGTGGCTTAATAGTCAAGTTCCAAAAACAATTTAAACAACAAAATAACATTAGTGGTGGAGAGACACCTTAGGGGACTACACAAAGCAAAAGTAGACCCATGGCCCAGATCCATCCTAACCTGCAACTGTTAAGTCAAACATTAAGCATTTCTAAGGATCAACTACTGTATCCATAAAACAAAGCAAATACTGAAAGAGGGTAAAAACTGATAAGTAGTAAAATGTAAAGAACCAATCTTCATAGAGTAAAGGAATGAAATATACTGACAGAAGTGACAAATCCTAACTCCCAGAACAGTCTCCCAGGCATTCCATCAGAACGGTAATATACAACTCACACCATAGCCCCAGGAGAAGTCCGAGCTGCCTTCTGTAGAGATCCCTGTGCCTGTATAGCTTGGAAAAGCAGATCTGGAATTCCCAGTGTCAGCTGATGTAAAAGGCGATTCTTGTGTGATGTCAGACTCACTAAGTGCACAATTTGGAAGGAAGAAGAGAAAACGGAAAAATTGTTAAACTTCCTCAAGTTTCTGTAGCAGTAAATACTCAGCAATTTACTTGGTGACAACCATGCATACAAATATATCCACAGAAACAAAAATAAATGAAGAACTTAACATTTAAGCATCATGGAAAAGTCCTAATTCCTATAGAATTGATGACAGTGATTCTAAATAATTCTAGTCATAGTTTACAACAAATACTTTTAACATTCCACTTACAACATCTACCCTTGAAAACTAAAGACATTTCAGAAATATGAACAGTAATGTCTGAACTTGTATGGCACTTTTACAGTTTACCAAGCACTTTTATAGATGTAATTCCATTTTATCCTCACAACAACCTGGTGATGTAGAACTCAGTTTACCCCCATTTAAAAAAAATTTTAAGTTATATTTATTTAAGTAATCTCTACACCAAATGTGGGGCTCCAACTCATGACCCCAAAATCGAGTTGCATGCTCTTCCAACTGTACTAGCCAAACACCCCAATTAACCCCATTTTAAAGACAATCTGAGATTGAGTTCTAGATATTGAAATTAGGTTTTATGACTCTAACTTTTCTGTGATACCACACTGCTTCTCAGAACTCTCTTTGAAAATATAGAATGCTGTTTGTTTGTTTAAATATTTTATTTATTTGACAGAGAGATCACAAGTAGGCAGAGAGAGAGGGGAAAGCAGGCTCCCTGCCAAGCAGAGAGCCCAATGTGGGGCTCAATCCCAGGACCCTCAGATCATGACCTGAGCTGAAGGCAGAGGCTTAACCCACTGAGCCACCCAGGTGCCCCACAGTATGCTGTTTCTTAAAATGGTAACTGCAACTAATACTTATTCATTTACCATATGCCGATCATTGTGCCAAGTTTTACATACTTCATTTCATTTATATTCACAACACCCTTTAAGAAATACAACTATTTGGTAAGTAACTTGCCTGTTGTTACCAGCTAATAAGTGGCAGAACCAGGATTAAAAATGCTATGTTGGGGCTCCTGGGTGGCTCAGTTGTTAAGCATCTGCCTTCGGCTCAGCTTATGGTCCCAGGGTCCTGGGATCGAGCTGCATAGAGCTCCCAGCTCAACAGGGAGCCTGCTTCTCCCTCTCCCCTCCCCCTGCTTGTGTTCCCTCTCTCATCGTGTCTCTTTCTGTCCAATAAATAAATAAAATCTTTAAAAAAAATCAGATGTTAGAGCCCCTAGGTAGCTCAATTGTTAAGTATCTGCCTTCGGGTCAGGTCGTGATTCCAGGGTCTTGGGATCAAGTCAGGCATCCCTGCTAAGCAGGGAGCCTGTTTCTCCCTCTCCCCTCCCCCTGCTTGTGTTCCCTCTCTAGCTGCCTCTCTCTCTCTGTCAAATAAATAAAATCTTTAAAAAAAATAATAAAAATCAGGGGCGCCTGGGTGGCTCAGTGGGTTAAGCCTCTACTTTCTGCTCAGGTCATGATCTCAGGGTACTGGGATCGAGCCCTGCATCGGGCTCTCTGCTCAGCATGGAGCCTGCTTCCCCCCTTTCTCTGCCTGCCTCTCTGCCTACTTGTGATCTCTGTCTGTCAAATAAATAAATAAAATCTTTAAAAAAATAATAAAAATCAGATGTTAGACTTTTTCTGAGTCTTGGCTTTTAACTATGTCATAATACTACTTTTCAAGGGTTGTAAGTATGATGTTTCCATTAGCTGTTCCAGAATGAAAACTGAATGGTACTGAAAATGTGATAAAAGTTCTTGTTTTGGGGACGCCTGGGTGGCTCAGTTGGTTAAGCGGCTGCCTTCGGCTCAGGTCATGATCCCAGCGTCCTGGGATCGAGTCCCACATCGGGCTCCTTGCTCGGCAGGGAGCCTGCTTCTCCCTCTGCCTCTGCCTGCCTCTCTGTCTGCCTGTTCTCGCTCTCTCTGTCTCTCTAACTAATAAATAAAAAAAAAAAAAAAAAAAAAAGTTCTTGTTTTGTTTCATTAGTACAAGACTAGATATCAAGCCTAAGCCAAAAAACACTTTTGCCATTATCAAGTGTAATAAGCAAATAATTACAATTTGTGTTATTACCTTTGGGAACTTGTGTCTTTTTCATGGCTGTCATTGGTAGAAGAAATTTCATCTAGCTGCTCTGGAAGAGGATGATGATTAATAGCATGTTTTGTTATTCCTT
This sequence comes from Taxidea taxus jeffersonii, assembly GCA_003697995.1. NCBI lineage: Eukaryota > Metazoa > Chordata > Mammalia > Carnivora > Mustelidae > Taxidea > Taxidea taxus. The sequence goes on from ML103286.1 coordinate 24,644, forward strand.
TCCTGTGAAAGATTTTTTAAAAAGTTATATTTCCTGTAAAGAAAAAATATATACTTTTCAATAACTTGACTACAGGTTAGTCACCTACTTCCAGCTGCTCTGTGACTGCACCGTACTATATGGTAGCCCCTAGTAACTAGCAGTAAAAATGTGGTTAGTCGGTGTGGTGAGCACCAGATGTTGTATGGTAGTGTTAAGTCACTATACTGTACACCTGAAACTAATATTACACTGTATTTTAACTAACTGGAATTTAAATAAAAACTTTAAAAATATAGTTAGTCGGACATGAGATGTGTTTTAAGTATAAAACATGGGATTCTGATGTCTCACTACAACAGGAATGTATAATAGAGCATCAATAATTTTATCTTGATTACATGTTAAAATGATAGTATTTTGGATATTCTGGGTTAAAAAATACATTCTTAAAGTTAGTTTCACTGCAAATTTAAATTACAGTAAGTTATAACCATAAACCTTTTAGAACAGCTAACACAAAATACAGTTATAACACCCAAGGTGAGCGATGATTTGGAGAAACTAGATGTCTCATACACTGCTGATGGAAATGTAAAAAGGTACAGAAACTCTGGAATAGTCTCATAGTTTCTTTTTTTTTTTAAAGGTTTTTAAAAAAATTATTTATGAGAGAAAAAGAGAAAGAGAGCATGGGGAGGAACAGAGGGAGAGGGACAAGCAGGCTTTGCACTGAGCATGGAGCCCAACATGAAGCTGGATTTGGGGCTTGATCCCAGGACCCTTGAGATCATGACCTGAGCTGAAACTTAACTGACTGAGTAACTGAGGAGCCCCAGTCTCATAGTTTCTAATAAAATGTGTACCAATGTCAGTTTCCTGGCTTTGACACTACACTAATTACATAAGTTGTCATCACTGGGAGAAGGTGGGTGAAAGGTTCATGGGATTTTATATATGATTTTTGTAACAGTGAGTCTATAATTATTTCCAAATAAAAAGTCAAAAAATTAATTTCATCTGTCTCTACTGTTTTTTAATGTGACTACCTGAGAGTTTAAAATTCCATATGTGGCTGTATTATATTTCTATTGGACAGAGCTGCTCTATCTAGAGAGTTCAACTTGTACATTAGCTTAAACTAAGGGATCAATTATTATATGTTCCAGTCTCAATTATCTATAGTAGACTTTCCTCCCCCACAAAATTCTGCAATAAAGTAAGTTTAGGGAACATGATAAGCTAGACAAAGTACATAGATCTCTTTAGAGTCTTCAGTTTGCAAATGTATATTATAAATCTCTAATACTCTTACCTCATAGGCGAGGAAAGTGAAACACAGAGAGATTAAGTAACCTGCTTAAGGTCATGTCTATGAAGTGATGGAGCCAGGATTCAAATCCAAGTACTCTGGCTCTGAGGTTTCTCAGAACAAATGAATAATTTGAGATTTTAGTGAATGGAACCATTTTTGTATATAAAGATAAAGCTAAGGGCGCAGTCAGCAGAGCTTGTACTTGAAATTATTTCTCAAATGGTGGGGATAGATTTGTGCAGAGCTATTTGTACTTCTCTCATTCAATGATCGTACAACGAAAAACTTGTCTTTGAGACAGTGGTAGTGAACAGAAATGTGGAATCCAGCTACAAAAAAGAAACATAAGTCTGTCAAAGAAATCTAGCCATGAAATGATGATTAGATAATACCAAAGAAATACTAAATTTGATCATAGCATTGTTTTCACGTAAGAAAATACTTAGGGGCACCCGGGTAGCTCAGTTGGCTGGGCATTTGTCCATCTGCCTTTGGCTCAGGTTGTGATCCTGGGGTCCTGGAATCTAGCCCTGCGTTAAGCCCCATATCAGGCCCCATATCTGCTTGGCAGAGAGTCTGCTTCTTCCTCTCCTGCTGCCCCTCCCCCTGCTTGTGTTCTTTCTCTCCCTCAAATAAATAAAAATCTAAAAAAAAAAAAGAAAAGAAAAGAAAATACCTACAGTTTTTAGAGATGCACACTAAGGTATACAGGGGTGAAATGGTAAGTGTCTGGGGTTTTGCTTTCTTATTTATGGATGATGGACAGAGAGGCTGAAAAAAGATAAGATAGATGAAGCAAATTATCAAATTTTTGATCATTGTTGAATGTAGGTGATAGGTGGTTCACTATATTATTCACTACACATGTATGTTTGAAATTTATCACTTTTTAAGTGTTAAGCTCTATGCTGAAGATTGCTTTTTTTAAAAACTCTTTTCAATATTTGTAATTTGGAACTATTAGGGAGAAAACTAAAGTTCCTTCTTCAAAGCAAATTATCATTCTAACACCTAAAGTAAAAATTGTTTTATTTTACTGTCATTTAGATACATATAATCCCCTTGTCTTCATTATTCATATCATCCTGACTCCTCTAGAGAATAATCTTTGAAGAGAGTTGCCTTTAGAGAATAGAGAGTGTCAATCAAATCAGCAATAGAGAACAAGTAATGTAACTATTGGAGTAATTCTCACCCACTAAATGCCTACCAACAATTTTTTCCACAAATGATTTTTTTTACTCTCAGAATGGTCAGAATAATTATAACAGCAGATTTTTAGCTAACTCCTGTTCCCTTTACTGGAAAATTACTTTCTTTTCTCTACTTCCTAAAAAGCTTATTATCTGAATTGCTACTGTGTAGGTATCCTATTACTTAGTAGATAATAAGCTTCTGAAAGGCAAGGAAGGATCACAGATTTTCTTTGTATGGCTACTGTACCAAGTAAAGGTGGGAAAGGACAGGAAATTACCAATTACTGAGGATCTACTATGTGTCAAGCCCTGTGCCATCACTTTAGATAGGCTTTTATAGAAAGTCTTAGTCCTATATTACAGAAATGGATGCTCAAATATTTATTAATCTGCTGAAAAGTCGCATGACTAGAAAAGAGTCTAGCCAGAAACCCAGATTGACTGAAGATCCCATGCTTGCTATTACCATGTATAGTTAGTATTTACTTTTTAAATGTATGGTTGCTAAAATTACATAGCTCCAAGGCAAAAAAAAAAAAAAAGTTGGAATTTGAGAATTAAAAAGCCCAAGCTCAAAAACCTATTGTTTATATAATCTTAGGATGTGTAACCTTTCTAAAATTTCATGTTCTGAAAAACTGAAAGATAATCATACCCATACCCATCTTACAGAGTTGTTGCAAGGATCAAGATGTGAAAGTCTTTTTGAAAGTATAAAGCATCAACAAATATACAACGTTATCATTACTTGCTAAATTACAACACTTCATCAGGGGTGGGAGGTGGGTTTTTAAGCTTAAATATTTGCGCTCTAGAGCAAAACTTACCCTTAAGGATCTGAAGTTTAACCTCAGTGGGGAAGCAGTATACATAACGATTATGACCAAAGCTTCAGGGTCAGAATGACACCAGGTTTGTGTGCTCCACCACTTTTTCCTGTATAATCTTTGGCATGCAACAATCTTAAGAAATCTGGGATCTTTATTTGTAGAATGTGCAAAACAATAATCCCTATTCTGTATCCTTGCTGACAGGATTAAGTGAGCTAATGCATATAATCAGCTTTGCACTATGCCTGGCACTAGATAAACTTAACTTTTCTCTAGCACTCAGCTATTAGTAACTTCTCGATTTGTCAATGCCCGTTGACAGGCATGGAATACTGAGGAAACTACTACTCAGTTTCCTGAACTCAGGGACTGGCCTGAAGTGTAGCCCAAGAGGGCCAAGTCCTAGAACAGCACAAGTGACATGCCCTTAGCTGCAGACGGAGGCAGACCGGGCAGCATCTGACAAGTCTGGGAGGAGAGAATTCCAATGAAAATTTTCCTTCCCCCGCCCTGGAAACGGAAAAGTGAGAAGCACTAGTTGGGAAGGGTCCCAATCAGAGCGCCCGAGGCCCGCCTCAGCCTCCCCCGGCCCGGGCTAGTTTAGCAGAGCAGTCCACTCACAGCTCCAAGCTCTGTGGCACCGCCTTCCGAGTGTATCTGGAGATCATCCTCCTCTTCCTCCTCTGCCGCGGAGGGGGCGGGCACGCCAGGGTGGGGGCCTCCGGCCCTGGCCCTCCGGCCGGCTCCGGCCCGGCCCCCTCCCGCCACCTTCCGGCCCCGTCACGCCCCGTCGCCTAGACTCCGGACCGCCGCCACTCCCTGGGTCCCCACCCCTCCAGTCCTCGGCCCTCCCTGCTTCCCCGCAGGGGCGGAAGTGACGAATGCACCGGGGCACCCGCGTAATGCTCCCGTGGACGCACAGCAGTGACGCCACCGGGGGTTCCGGGGCCGAGCAAGTCTTTCAGAGCTTCCGCTGGCCTCAGGTAACCGTGAGCCCTTTGGATTGACCTTGGACAAGGCTTTGGCAAGCTGCTGGCAGCTCCCGACCGGCTCACGCGGTGGGAGGGGCGGTCCAGGAAAGGTTCCGCAGCGGAGACGCGTGGGGGAGGCCCGAGAATCGTAAGCGGAATTGGCTTCCCTTTGTCGTATGGAGGGAGGGAGTTTAGTCCGAGTAAAGAACGCTAGACTCCCGCTCAGTCCTCGACTGCGTGGTCGCTTTTGTATGTGCCAGTTTTCTCATTTGTACAGCAGGGAGTTAGCCTGCGTGACCTCCAGGTCCCTTCCAGTTCTGACACAGTTCTTCATAAAAATGTGTGCTTGGCATTATGGGCTGGGTAGATGGAATTATCTGTCCCTCTGGGTTGAGAAGCCAAGTGATTTGGACAGACTGGGTAGAAGATGCAGGTTCCTTTCGACCTCGTTTTATTAGCCCATGAGAAAACCGAGTAAGAATCAGACTTGAATTGTGCCTTAGAATGGACCATCCAGTACAGTGCCTCCCTTTCCCAAGCCTCATGTGGCCGCAATAGTAAGCTAGTACTTTTGTTGTAAGGGAAAACCCTTGGAACCTAGAGATGCCTACCGCCTCTTAACATACCGGAGTTATGTACCACCACTGCCACCACCACCACCACCACCACCCCGCGAAAAGGGGGCAGTTTTAGGACAGCTGCACGATAAAGAACCATGCACAAATTATTTTGGTGTGAGATGATAGGACATGAATGTTTTGTGGTTTTGGATTCCTCTATGCCCTACAACATTCATAAAAAGAGATTTAAATTCTGCAGAGTGAGGGAGATTGCCCTAAAGAGCTTTTAAATAAAAACAATTTAAACTGGGGGAGAAATTTAGAAGTGAAAGAGTAACATTCTCATTCTACAGTTAAGGAAAAAGCCCCAGAAAGAGAAATTGAGGTGCTCAAAGTGACAAAACTGATTAGTGACAGAACTGGGACTTTTGATAGAATTCAAACCTAAGATGTTACTGCTGTGCTTCTCAAAGTGTGTTTCACACACAAATGTTAGTATGAGGGTAAACTTTTTTTTTAATGTATTTTTTTCCAAACGTTTTTTATTTTATTCTTGCATGCTATTAGTTAATTTGGGAATGTGATACTCGATTTCCATTTACTGTATTATGTCAGAAGTTCCTTTAATATAATTTCAAGTATGAAAGCATAATCTTATGTATAAAACATCATTACAAGAATATTAAATAGGTGTTACTATTCATACTTGATCAAGGCAAAAAATTAAATGATAGCATCTGGATAACTGAATTTTGGAAAACAATGGAATCATGTCAAATAGTTCAGAGAATTGAATTTTACTTCTACATTATTCTATGTGATTTATATTATTGAAACTTTAAATGTAGTTTTCAAAGAAGAATGGAGGAAAATATGAAGCTTGCTGCAGTGGAAGACACTGTGGAGTATCACCTATTCCTGATACCAGATGAACCAAGGGACCCAGAAAAACACAAAGAGATTCTTCAAAAGTACATTGAGAGGATAATGAGTCATTTTGCACCTTTGCTGGTTCCCTATATCTGGCAGAATCAGCCTTTCAATCTCAAATATAAACCTGGGAAAGGTAAGGCTCTTTTACTTATTTTAATGTGATATGTGTGACTTCTGAGTCTGACAGTAGAGATCTATAATAGTCCATAGTTCCCTCAGTGTTGTAAGGAGATTTATAACCTGAACTTTTTTGATTAGTGATGCTTGCCTATATTTAGTTAAGACCTTAAACTTACTAAAAAAATTTTTTTTAATTTGTTTGATGAAAGCTTTCTAATAGTAATTACCTTGAGAACTAATATATACTCAACATTATTAGGCTGTGGCTGTTTTTTGGAACTTTACTCTTCTGTGCTATAGTATATCTAGGTACCTCTACTAAACAGGTTCAGGCATCTGGCTTCCTTAACCATAGCTTCCATTAGTGGTTACTCTATATTCCTCATTCTCTTTTTTTTTTTTTTTTTTTTAAGATTTTTATTTTATTTATTTGTCAGAGAGAGGGAGCGAATGAGCACAGGCAGACAGAGTGGCAGGCAGAGGCAGAGGGAGAAGCAGGCTCCCTGCCGAGCAAGGAGCCCGACGTGGGACTCGATCCCAGGACGCTGGGATCATGACCTGAGCCAAAGGCAGCTGCTTAACCAACTGAGCCACCCAGGCGTCCCTATATTCCTCATTCTTGATCATTTGTTCAGAGGCTGCCTTGTTTGACATAGTTGTGAAACTATGTGGCTCTGCCTGGCTTATAAAGAGAAATAATTGGGCTTATGGCCATTATTTGCTACTCAGAATCATTTTGAAGTTGCTTCACTGTTTCTCTGTGTTGTTCGTGCTTGATATGTGACCTCTGGCCAAATATGGCACTTTTTCTTATCATTTCACATAGCTTTAGTAAAATGAGGCACAAATAGGTGACCATGGCTCTTATTCATGTAGGGTCTTCTTTCAGATCAGGAGTCTGGCATCTTTTAATACTATCAGTCTAGGTCTCAGTGTAGTGTTTATCTGTTATCTTCTGGCTGGCAGTTGCCAAATGTGTTCCCTGTTGTTACTTCATTGAACCCCTATTCACTGAAAGACATGTGATATTTATTGGCAAGAACACTGTCACATTAGCACAGCACACCAAAACCAACTCCTTATCTTTTACCTAGAAAATAATTTTTGCCCAATGTTTTCTTGTCTTGCTTAATGATGTTGTTATCCACCTAGTTATTCAGTTTGTTAATAATTCAAAATTATGAAGCTGCTCACTTGACCATGTTCTATCAAGCACTAAATCCTAGTGTGGTTACTCCTAAAGTAAGACCCCTTCTGTACATTTGTTTGGCTACAATCTAGACCCTCTTTACCTCTTCATCTGAAAGACCACAGCAGCCACCTAAATAACCTCTAGTTCCAGTATCTCCAGTCCTTCTCTCACACTGATGCCAGTGACCTTTGTAAAACACAAATTTGATCACATCAGTCTTTTGCCCAACATCCTTACTAGTTACCATTACTTCTGGATAAAGTTCAAATTGAAGTTTAGTGTATGGGTAGATAAAAATAGAGACTAATTGGAGCTTCTCTTAGTTGAAGAAATTTGAGAGATCTGGGGTGCAGAGAATTGGTTGGGCTGTTCTTCCTACTTTTTTTTTTGCTATGGCAGCTCTTGAGACACTTCACAGTGTGCTTGTTTGACCTTTAGTCTGTTAATATGGTTGGCTCCATTGATTGATTCATATGCATTACATTGCATTCCAAGAATAAATTCTAGTTGATTATGGTGTATAACTTTTCAGTGTGTTGAATTCAGTTTGCTAGTATTTTGTTGAGGATTTCTGCCTCAGTATTCCAGGAATATTGGTCATGGTTTTCCTGTATTGTTTTTGTCTGGCTTTAGTATGAGGGTAATGCTGGCCTCATAAAATGGGTTTGGGAGTGTTCCCTCCTCGTCAGTTGTTTTTAAGAGTTTGAAAAGGAAAAAAAAAAAAAGTTTGAAAAGGATTGATGTTAATTCTTCTTTAAATGTTGGTAAAATTCTCTAGTGAGCTTTTCTTTGTTGGGAAGTTTTTGATTACTGATTCAATGTCCTTTACTAGTAACAAGTCTGTTCAGATTCTCTATTTCTTTGTGATCCAGTGTTTCTTTTTTTTTTTTTTTTAAGATTTTATTTATTTATTTGACAGACAGAGATCACAACTAGGCAGAGGGCGGAGGGTAGGGGGGTGGCTGGGATCCTGACCTGAGCCGAGTGCAGAGGCTTTAACCCCCTGAGGCACCCAGGCACCCCAGTGATCCAGTCTTGATAGGTTGTATGTTTCTAAGAGTGTACTCATTTCTTCTAAGTTTTCCAGTTGGTTGGTCTACAGTTGTTCATAATGTTCTCTTATAGTCCTTTTTATTTCTGTAGTATAGGTTGTAATATCGCCACTTTCATTTCTGATATTAGTTACTTATGTCTCCATTTTTTCTTACTGATCTAAGATTTTGTCAATTTTGTAATGTTTCAGCAAACCAAATCACTTTGGTTTTTTTCTGTTTTTCTATTCTGTTTCATTAATCTCTATTCTAATCTTTATTATTTCCTTCTTTCTGCTAGCTTTGGATTAGCTTTTCTTGTTCTCGTTTCTTAAGGTTAAAGTTAGGTTGTTGATCTGAGATCTTTTATAACTATAAACTTCTTAGCACTGCTTTCAGTATGTTACATGTTTGTTTTCACTTGTCTCAAGGTATTTTCTAATTTCCCTTGTAATTTCTTCTTTGATCCATTGGGTTGTTTAAAACTGTATTAAGTTCTTCCGGACGCCTGGGTGGCTCAGTTGGTTAAGCAGCTGCCTTCGGCTCAGGTCATGATCCCAGAGTCCTGGGATTGAGTCCCACATTGGGCTCCTTGCTTGGCAGGGAGCCTGCTTCTCCCTCTGCCACTGCCTGCCACTCTGTCTGCCTGTGCCTGCTCTCTCTCTCTCTCTCTCTAACAAATAAATTAAATAAATAAATAAAATCTTTTTTTTAAAAAAGTGTATTAAGTTCTGCATATTTTTGACTATTGCACTTGTTTAAAAAACTTCTGCTCCATCTAAATCTAGCTTCCTGTTATCCCCAGAACACTATTATGGTCTGCCATGCTTATATACCTTTGCACATGCTATTCTCTCTTTCTGGGAAACCTACCCCTGTCATTCCTCCAAATGAGCATAGCTCAGATATCACATTATTTATGCTCACATCCCCCTCAGTGCATACATCTCTTCATCTTGTTTTGAGATGGCATAGTGGTCCATCTCCTGTTGTCTAGACCCTTGGATCCTCACAAGTAGGCTTCTTATATCCTGTTTAGGATTACAACCCCAGCTCCTGTATGGTACCTACAGCATGGTCAGTCAATCAGTGTTTGTTTATTTGAATGATTACTTGTATTTTTATGTGTACTGACAAATTTATTTGGTTATATGATTGCTTTTCTCTTGTTTTTAGGAGATGTTCCTGCTCATATATTTGGCATGACAAAGTTTGGGGATAACATTGAGGATGAATGGTTTATTGTTTATGTAGTAAAGCAGATTACAAAGGAATTTCCAGAGTTAGTAGCAAGGTATTAGTTATTTTAATAATCTAAAGGAATTCTCTTATTGAGACTGACTACATTTTTATCCATTTAGTAAATTTTTTTTCGGTAATCTGGTGGAGACTGTACAAATTTGAGACATAGATTTTGAAAGTGACTTTGTGTTTTCTTCCTTTTGTGGTTGTAACTTCCTTTACTTGAGGAAAAAATTAAAGTACACTGGGGAGCTTAACTTCCAAAATTTTTAAACAAAACCTTCCTATTTTAGTTTTTTACAAATAATTATCATTATGAAAGACTAAATACATACAGGATGCCTGGGTGGCTCAGTCAGTTGGGCGTCCGCCTTCTGCTCAGTGTGGAGTTTGCTTTTCCCTCTGTCCTTCCCCTGACTCATTCTATCTTTCTCTCTCAAATAAATAAAATCTTAAAAAAAAAAAAGGCTAAATACAGATGGTAAAAATAAATCCAAACAATACCAAAGGGTGTACTACAGTTTAAAAAAATCATAGGAAAAAAATCCCATTTGTATGTACGTATACATATTTTACAAATTTCTTTACATTGTCCTCCTCTATTATGCCTTAACTGTATATCTTTTTTTTTTTTTTTAAGATTTTATTTATTTATTTGTTAGAGAGGGAGAGAGAGAGAGAGCGAGCACAGGCAGACAGAGGCAGAGGGAGAAGCAGGCTCCCCGCCGAGCAAGGAGCCCGATGTGGGACTCGATCCCAGGACGCTGGGATCATGACCTGAGCCGAAGGCAGCCGCTTAACCAACTGAGCCACCCAGGTGTCCCTTTTTATTTTTTATTTTTAAAGATTTTATTTATAACTGTATATCTTTTTGAGAAATACAGAAAAATTTAACGAAAAATCAGGGAACAATTGTATTGAAAGCAAAGTAGATAACACTGCATTCTAAATCTATTTATAAAATGGGAAGATAGTTCTCTGTAATTACCAAGTTGTGTCAACAGAGGGCGTTTCACCTATTTTTCCACATATCTCCTCGTTTTCCTGTCAGTCCCCAAATTGAATTCTATTCCCCCAATCTCTTCCCCAGCAAAACAAAAAGAAAAACAACTCTGAAAACTTATTATATCGAAATTTCAAACACGAAAGTAGAGAGAATGCACCCATATGTATTTGTCATCCAGCTTCAACAATTTTGTAATTGGACAATAGGCATCGGTCAATTCATGGACATTCTTACTTTATCTATGCCTTTCCCCACTCCCCCATTACATAGCAAGATTATTATTTTTTTTTATTTATTTTTTTAATTTTTTTTTTTTAGACTTTATTTATTTATTAGTTAGAGAGAGAGGGAGCGTGAGCACAGGCAGACAGAGAGGCAGGCAGAGGCAGAGGGAGAAGCAGGCTCCCTGCCGAGCAAGGAGCCCGATGTGGGACTCGATCCCAGGACGCTGGGATCATGACCTGAGCCGAAGGCAGCTGCTCAACCAACTGAGCCACCCAGGCATCCCAGCAAGATTATTTTAAAGCAAATCACCAACAGTATGCCATTTGATCTTTAAATACTTTAAGATGTAAATATAAGAGATAATGCTTATTTTAAACTCTACTGTTATTATATCTAAAAATAATTAGCAATAATTTCCCAATAAATGATAGAATTATAAGGAACAGAGGTGAATTTACTTGAGGAAAAAATTAAAGTACACTGGTACAAAGGAACAGAAGTTCCTTTGGCTCGACCTGGGATCGAGCCCCACTGGGCTCTCTGCTCAGTGGGGGAACTTGCTTCAGGATTCTCTCTCCTTCTGCCCCTCTACCTGCTCACATGCTCATGCTTTCTCTCTCTAAAGTAAATAAATAAATCATTAAAAAATTAAAATCTTTTTAAAAATTTTAAATTTAAAAAAGTGATAAAAATGAGGCAAAACAAAATTATCTCTCAAGGTCTAGGTAACTTCCATAAATGCTTTCCTAATCTTTCAATTTTAGAATCTCTTTCAGTACTTCCTTCAGTGTCTTAAGTATTATTTGCTTTATTATAATAATCTACACATAGCATATACTCAGGTACTTATTTACTAAAATGAAATAAAAAATAATAGAATAAATATGTTTTGATTAGTTGTACATATATGCTTTTTGAATGCATAATTGGAATTTCTTTTGCATTAGGATTGAAGACAATGATGGTGAATTCTTGTTAATAGAAGCTGCTGACTTTCTCCCTAAATGGTTAGATCCTGATAATAGTGCCAATAGGGTAAGTGTACCCAGATTTGGAAAATTTACAGAGATGAAATCTTGTTATAACATTTTCCATATGTACCTAGAGTTTGTCAGTGCCCAGAATGAAAATTAAAATGTCTCATTTTGCAGGTGTTTTTCTACCATGGAGAATTGTGCATTATTCCTGCTCCAGGGAAACCTGGAGTAGTGCCCTGGTTACCCACCACACCCCCAACAGTCCCACAAGCATTGAATATAATCTCAACACACCCAGAAGAAATTTTGGCTTCAGAAGCTATACGAGCTGCTGTGAATAGGCGCATCAGAGGGTAAGGAAAATATTTTCATTGCTAGTGAAGGAGTCTTTTGAGTTAGTGCAGCTCAGGTCTTTCATTGCATGTAGAATTTCTTTGAGCTAGTTCATTTTCATTCTGTCTTCCTCCTTCATGAAAGTGGCCAACAGATTAAACTTATGTTTTGGGGCACCTGGGTGACTTAGTCGGTTAAACATCTGCCTCTGGCTCAGGTCATGATCTCAGGGTCCTGGGATTGAGCTGCATGTGGGGCTCCCTGCTCAGTGGAGAGCCTGCTTTTCCCTCTCACCCTGCCTCTCCCCCTGCTTGTGCTTGCTGTCTCTCTCTCTCTCTCTCTGTCAAATAAATAAATAAATAAATAAAATCCTTAAAAAAATTAAATAGATACATTTGCATGTTTTAAAATTAGGGAATAGATACATCTTTTAATTCTCATTCATAGGTGTTAATATTCTACTCCCAATATTTTTGCATTTATTTACTTAAATACTGTAGCTGAGTGTTAATCTATATCCATAGATAAAAATTTTGAGACCAATAGGAATGAAAACCTAAGGGAACACAATGTACTCTGTGGTTCTGGGGCACTGGATGGCATTCTTTGACCTACGTGGAACTCTTTAGGCTCTATTCACAAGACAGCCTTTACCTAATAACACATTAGTTTGGCCTTTCATATTTGAGTACCTATTCAATGTTTAGCACCATTCAAGTTTTAACAATATAAAATCTCTTTTAACTTTGCTCAGTATACTTTGTACCATTGTTTTAGAAGAATAAACTCTGATTTTATCCTTGTTCCAAAGAATAGTAAGGTTTTTGTTTTGTCTTTATTGAACTACCTTTTTTTTTTTTTTTTAAAAATTTTTTTTTTTTTTT